>JAQFVV010000016.1:3833258-3848258 GCA_028023455.1 Epiperipatus broadwayi
CCACTGCTGACCTTTCCGACTTGTTTTGTTTTAGGCTCCACCTACTTTCTCTAGCCTTTAGCTGATGCAGCTTGACCAACAATCAATTATCTGTTTTAGCAATCTTTTAATTTAATATCCTATTTTAAATCGATACAGTAATTACATATCAAAATTCCTTACTAATTTTGAATACAACTTAATTGCTCTGAACATTTGTGCAATTAGATTTTAATTAAAAACACTGATCAAAGGAATGTGATTTTTGATCAGTATTTTTAAACGACTTTATACAATTTTAAAACTAAAATTTAAAATAAATACGCTGCACTGAAACTTTAAATTAAATGATATAAATTGCAAACCACGCACACACAAATATTATTTCATGGTTTATGACATTTATATACGGCATCTTTACACATTGACTGATAAACCATAAATATATAATTAATTTTTATTATAAATTAAAATAGACAAAATCTCACTGCGGGCGAACAGTAGCTTGAATTACCGTACATAAAAACACTTGAAACGAAGATCGGTTCTCCGATCTGTCTGTTTCAATATATATATATATATATATATAGTTATCTCTGTCTAATATTTGTAATAGCAATATGAAAGCAAGTTTTACCAGTTTTTATAATAGATTTTTGTTTTCTTTTGATAGATTATTCATAATATTAACTTACAGAATCTTTGCCACAAAAAGTGCCCTGTAATGCTGGATGAACTTCTTTTATAACTGAAGAGCTATCTATGCATTTTAAAATGTTGCATATATCCTATATTAAAAGAAAAAAATGCAATACATATAATAGTATAAGAAAATGGTAATATTTAATATGCAGTAATTTTAAGAGTAGATAAAAATCTTCTGGCATCATTTTTATTAAATATATTTATCTCCCATTATGCTGGCATACAATCAATTATCTCTAGCAGATGAAAACGATATCATTTTCAATTATTTTTTGAATTTTTATTAAAATACTAACAATAATTTTGTTGAATTTTGCAAATGTCATTTCCATATTTAGCATTTTACAATAAGAATTCAACAAACAATGAAAAATGGTGTTTTTATTTGCAGAAAGAGATTGGATGTTGATGTAATGGTAGATAGAGATAGTTAATTAAATTTTTATTTCCTTGTAATTTAACTATTTAATGTATTTTTAGCACTGAAACATAGTTAAATATATTAACTTACACTAAACTATTTTTTTCCATCATTACCTAAAGAATTTGCAACAAAGATAAGTAAGTATTCTATTTAGTAAGTGAACTACAAAAAAAAAAAAAAAAATTTTTAATAAATTGTTCAAAAAAGATGTAATGTTTGTACAAAACTAAAATAGAATGATATCTGAAAAGTGCCTTTAAAAGTTTTTCATTATTTTCCCTCATTGTGAAATACCATCTTAGAAAAACATTACCTAGAAAGTTTCTTTGTATCATAATATAACATTCATTAAAAAAATATTAAAAAATAAATTAGTAAGCAAAATATGTAAACTTAAAAATAAATATCTGTTTTATTGCAATTATCTAAGTCATTTATATATTATCCAAAAAGCCATTATCAAATCATTTGGGGTTGATGTTCTCATATTTGTTCAACTAATCTTGGACATAAATCTGTGTGTCACTTTATTTGAAAAAATATATTTAAAAAAATGTGAATGGTGTGCTACTCAAAATATATCACACACTCTTTATAATAAACAATAGTTTAAGTTATCATGGTAACACATAAAAATAAATCAAAAATGTCTGCAATATTTATCAATATATTATCCTATAGAACGTAAAAAATGAAATTATACTTATACAATGGGATAACTATTTAAAAAGAAGGGATAAAGATACAGATGTAGATGTATAGTTTTGATTGCAAGTCATTAGAAACATAGAATTGAAAATCTACAAATTAAAAACCTAAGTATTATGTGCTATTTGCTTTAAAAAAAGTAAGTTGCAAACATTGAATTCTTTAGATTAAGTGACATATAACCTAATAATGGAATAATTGATATTACAAGTAGAATCTTACTTCCAAAGGTTGTCTTAAGTATCGAACAGCTTCTTGACCTAAAGCCATTTTACACTGAGTTGTAACATCATAAAGTTGACCTGGTAGTGTTTTTGAATTAGAGTTTTTGCCCTCATTTTCATCTAGCAAGCAAACAGATCTTGAATATCTAAATTCACATCAACAACAATTCATAAGCAAATAGCTAAAAAAAAACAATCAAACCCAAAAGCATATTACACAAATAAATGTTGAATGTTCAAAAAAACTAATTGTTTCTAATAGCATTAAATAGCACAAGAAATTGTAAATAATTTTAAAGCGAGGTGCAAATTATTTATTTTATTCTAAATATTTTGTTAGTGTTATCTTTTAAATTTTTGTATAATGTGTTAAATATGCTTTTATTAAATATAAGTTGTGTAAATTATATTAAATTTTGTATTACTACTGTAATAAATGTTAATGTTTGTTTTGAAATTAACAAAGTGTTGAGAGTCTCCTTTCTTGTTTTCTAAGTCATTATTCATCATCCTAATCAGATATTTGGTATTATTGCACATAATCGAAATAAGATAATAAATATGAAAAATATTATGATTGTTAAAGACATTTGAAGTTGAATCCAAAATATTAATTAATTTCAATTTTTCTTCATCTTAATGATCATAATGAAGATATAACTAATATATATAAAATGAATCGATTAGATTATAATACATGGTAATAATAAATTATTTTGAATTTGTTTATTATAATTAAAAATGATAAATGTTAATAAATTAAATTTAATGTTTTAGTCAATTTATAAGAAATGTAGTTAATTATTTTGAAAGGGGAGAATTGATGATTATGTCGTTTTTTAAATCTAGCTAGACGTAAAGAAAAATCCGTCTTTACATTTGGTTACATAAATTAATTAATTTATTTATTTTAAGAAACAGTGATTACCTGAGGTGTTGATTAAATTAATAAATGTTAGTAAAGGAGTGAATTACAATCATTTTAATAAGTAAATAAATATTGTTGTGTTATACATAGGAAATTTTAATATTATATATAATTTGGTTATTTTAATTGTGAGTCATGAGAGTATCTTTGACATCTTAGTGGAATAGTGTTATATGATATTCATATGACACTGAGGGTATATTTTTCATATATACTTAATATTGAAAAACTGTACATTACAGGGTGATTAGATAACAAGTCTCCTAATGACAATAATTTTATTCTTAAATAATTTATTAACATTGGTATAATATATTACACATGAAATGAGGAATATCTGTATTATTAGAATTTTATGTAACAGAAAGAAATTTGGTTTGGCTAAGCTAGAAGTTAGTTATTGTTATTCACACCCATCATATCATATCATAGTAGATGTGGGTGGATGGTCATCCAGTTGGGGTACTATATATATATATATATATATATATATAGTATATATATATATATATATATATATATATATATATATATAGAGAGAGAGAGAGAGAGAGAGAGAGAAAGAAATTTTACCTTTATTGTTAAAAGGAAAGTGCCTTGACAATAGCTTGAAATTGTTAATTGTTATTGATATTGGGATTATCTAAGTGTTGACCGGCTTTTAATAATATATATATATATATAATGAGAGAGAAAGAGAGAGAATTAAATCAAAACAAATGATTTTATATATGTGATAATTTGAATTATATCATCTCTAAATCTTCACCAGTAACCATATGTATTTCAGTAAAAAGTTTTATATATAATAATTTTAAGACTTTATAAACTAAAAATATAAACTTTGAAAATACAGCAAGAATTGGGAATTAATAAACTAAATAAATATCAACTATGGTGAAATCAGGTAACCAAGCAAAACAAGTAGTGCGTGGTGAAATCACGTGATTTATTATAACCAAAGCTAAAATGTTAAATCACATGATTTCAGCTTGCACTGCTTTTTTGGTAAATGGCAATTATCTGGTTACATCATAACTAAGTTCATTTTTTTAATTTTATACAGATAAGTTATCCCATTATAATTTCAATGTTTTTATCTTAAATCTATAAAAATCTTTCACTTTATACAATCAATACCTTAAATCTTCTAACATATTAGCTCCACTGCAGGAAGACCAAGTAGTTTGTCCAGGGCCTGCTTTATATGACATTATATAATGAGTAAGATCACAATCATTTCCATCACCATCATGATACATTCCAAATCTATATAATTACAACATTAAAACTCTATGTAGAAGTATAATGTAATATAGAAAAATACCCTACAAATAACAATTTTTAATTAAAATTTAATATTATCGTTTAACCAACTTCTGTCATTGTACATTATTTCAATCTATTATCCATTTGAGAATTAGTTACAAGACTTCCAACAATGTGTCATATGCAATGTAAATGTTGGAATGAATATTTTTTATAAAATTTATATTTAGTTGGCATTATTTTAATTGTAATTTTTTAATTTATTTCACTAATTTATTAATTACACATCTCTTATGAAATCATTTTAACAAATTTCTTATTAAATGTATATTATAATTAATTACATTAATAAATTAATGGTACTTTGTAGACAAATATTTTTAAAAGTGTCTGATTATAGTTCAGCTTAGAATAATAGATTCTGCTGAAGAAGAATAAAGGATATTGATAAAAGTTCATAATAAACCTTATGTCTAAGTAGAAGACAATTTCAGAGATTGAATGTTAGTAGATTAAATTTTAATTATAAATTTATATGAGAGAACTTTATGCTTAAACAAACAAATTATTAGCAATCTGTTTTCATGGGCTTTCAACACATGGTACAAACAATATGGCAAACTTGTAAATTATCATATTCAATATTTTTTATCAATAAAATGATAAAAAAAATAGAAAAATCCAAAGGGTTGTAATTAAAAACATTTTAATGTAAGTGCAGTAAAAAAAATAAAAATAAAACATGATTAAGCAAACTATAATAAAGATGTGAACAGACATCACTTTTAATATTCTGTAATTTGGAATCTATTCCATTGAAATACACAAAAATCCAAAGGGTTGCAATTATTTTTTGGTAAATTCACTACATCAGCTGTAAGCTAATGTCAATGTACTCACAAACAATGTTTTAAGATCTTCTAGTCACATTTCTTTCCAAACAAATAGTCACTTAGAACATGTTCTCACATGACACTACCATTATGTCTCTGTTCCCACATAAAGTGTAAGGTCATGCTCATTGTGTCATACTTTTCAGTTGGGCGATTTCCTGTAATTTTGAAAATATTCAACTGCATCTTATTCTGACGATTAAAGATTCCAAATTTTAATTGTATTTTGATATTATGTGTGTGAGTACATGCACATACACATAAAAGTCTAATAGTAAATAAATAAATAAAATAATTATAGAATTAAAAGATTTATCTTTTAAATATGGAATTATAAAATAATTAGAAGTTATAGGATTAAAATAAAGATTATATTCTAATTATAGCAAAAAAGTCCAATTAGTGATAATGAGATAAAAATGTATTTATAATAATTAAAGGAAGGAAAGTCAGATTTCTGTCATTGATAACAAGAATTTGAATCTCATAATAACTCATTAATTAAAGTCAATGAGGAGCTTAACAGGCAGATTGGCTAAAATTTTGATGCTGGATGTCACACTTTACCCAGTACCTTCTAAAGTAGAGAGATTGTCTCTGGATGTGAAAAAGCAATCTAAGGACTAAATAGGTTGGAATCATCTTTATTGTTATTTTGTACACCTATAAGATTATATGTATATATGTATATAAAATGTAAAGTTACTCTAATAATTATTTTAAATTAATGTATTAAATTATTATTAGATTTCTTAAATTCACTCAATTTAACTGAAGGGTTGAGTCATTATTGGCTAAACTATTGGAGTTTAAACAGGGAACAGTAAAGCTCATTGATAAGGTACAGACCATAAGATTTAGTAAGGTATTGACATAATCATTGGTGCAATCACAGTTGAAATGAACTCCAACACTTAGCAAATATAACATTGACAGTTGGCCAGTTTGATTCAAACTAAGAATAAAGTTAAATCAGTTACATTTGCATGCATTGAAAGATTTCTTGAAATGCAGTCTGCTATATGAAAATTTTATGTAGATGAACAAGTATTTGACACCTGTACATCCAACATATAGAAAAGTATCTCTTCATAGATAACATCAAAGATGACAAGTTCAAAATAGTGACAGGATTATGTCTTGCTGGAAAAAGGTAATAAAGATTACAAACAGTCTTGCAGAGCCTTTGAACTCCCAAAGAATACTCATATTCAATTTAAAGAGCAGCTATCAAACTATTTCAACTCCCATCTCTCTGAACATGTCATCAGACTGCATTTCTGTGATTACTACCATAACAGGGAGGAGAGCATTAAAGATGACAAATTGTTCTCTGCAGAATCTTCCAAAAAATCTGTGGGACATTCCTAGATGAGATCCTACTTGAACAAATTCTAAGGAGAATTAATAGTGACAATTTAAAGGAACAGTTATTGTCCATCAATAATTTAGACTTCAGTAAACCATAAAGCATAGCATAGCTTATAAACTTGTACTAGAGCAATCGAGTAAGTTTGCCAAGTTCAATAGTGGTGACAAAAGGTAAACAGAAGTCTACAAAACATGTAAACCTGTAAAACATGAAGTTATAAATGGTAATGATTGAACTAATTTTATAGCAAAAAGCCATTTATTTGTTTTGGCTATGGTAAAAATAACCACAAGGCCAGTAACTGCTTTCACAGTTGTGAGCAGTGTAAAATTTGCAAAAAGAGGGCACATGGAAATCATGTGCAAGAAAAAAAGTAATGTAACCAGTAATGGTCAGGAAAAGCAGTTTACCCACATTAAAAATATGTCAATATCTCATGGTAATAAAATAATGCTGGATATTAAAATGTATAATTAGCCTATATCCATGGAAGACAACAATTAGAATGGTATGTCACTGATATAAGTCCATGACTGGGATACCATAACATCAAATTGTAAACAAATGAATGTAATAACTAAAAGTGACCTGAAAGTATTAAATATAAAATGATAATGCTATCAAAATTAAGGATATAGTTAAAGCCCCAGTTTGTAGATATGAAGGGTGAAGTTGTGGAATTACCATTATATATAATATATGCCCCCATCAATCCCTTAATCAGCTGAGAATGGTTCAGAAAGTTGGGAATTAAACTTACATTCATAAAAAAGTTTGAGGTTGAAAAGGAAATGCAAAATAAATTTTCTTGCTTGTTTAAGGAAACACCATGAATAATTAAAATGATGCATGTATCATTAAAAGTAAGCATAGAGATGCTACTGATAACTGGTAAATTTCAAGAAGTTCAATTTGCCCAGAAAGAAAAAGTCGAGAAAAAATTAAAGTCAACTATATAGACATGCTGAAAAATCAAAACATTAACAGCAAAATTATAGCTCATTAAACAGAAGAAATGGCAGCTACCAATGGATCATAAAGCAAATCAGAAAGGTCTGACCTTATCAACACCCCAGCTTTCTCCACAAGGAACTCTAGAACACCCATGAACAGATGTCTATCTGTAAAGGATGTATCCTGAGAAGCAACCAGGTGCTAATACCAGTCATAGGTAGAGAGAACATATTAAAGTTGCTGAATGAGGTATCTAGGAAAAGTTAGTGCAAATGTACTTGCCTATAGTTATATATGGTGCTCAAATATTAATGCAGACATCGAAAAATACATAAAGAAATGCAATAATTGTCAGTCAGGTGCTAAATTATTCCTGTTCAATTTTGAAGCATGGCCAAAAGCTAATAAACCATGGCAAAGAATTCACATAGCCCAATGTGGTCCATTTGAAGGTTATTTGTTCTTTGTAGATATTAGCTCACATTCAGTGTGGGCGCCAAATACAAAATAGTAAAAAACTGTTGAAACACTGAACAGACTATATAAGATATTTGTTTATTATTATTTCCTGAAATATTAGTTTCAGATA
This sequence comes from Epiperipatus broadwayi, assembly GCA_028023455.1. NCBI lineage: Eukaryota > Metazoa > Onychophora > Udeonychophora > Euonychophora > Peripatidae > Epiperipatus > Epiperipatus broadwayi. The sequence goes on from JAQFVV010000016.1 coordinate 3,841,304, forward strand.
ATGGAATGTTGTTTGCATCACAGAAGTTCAGGAAAGTGTGCAAGAATGGGGGATAAAACACTTACTCAACCTCCCACCCCACCCCACTACCACCTCCTATCAAATGGACTGGTTAAAAGAGCAGTGCAAAATTTAAAATCATCTTTTAAAAAAATTGGTAAAACTAAAATACAGGAAGCAGTTCCTACAGCTCTGCTTCACCAACATTCAACCACTGTCAAATCTGGAAAAATCATTGGCTGGATTATATTAAGAAGAAAGCTGTGCACAAAACTAGGAAACAGTATCATCAGCAGATCAAAACAAGTGACCCAGCTGTTTGTATAAATTTAAATCTTAAGAAAGGGTATGGGTCGTGAATGAAATAAATAACCATTAAATGCAGGGAGTTGTGATTTGGCATCATTCAAAACAAGTCATGACAGTGCACATGAATGATGGGAAAATATTAATAAAATATGTAAACCAACTGTTGAAAGATGAAAGCATGGATCTAATACCCATGTTAGTCACAATAGAGACTACGGCAAAGATGCAAAGAGAAAATAAAATAAAAAATACCCTGACAATGAACTGCAATCAAGCATATCAAGAGAAAAAAACAACAAATGAGGTGGAAATTATCCCTCAACAGCATGTTAAAAAATATATTAAAATCTCAAAGTATCTCAATGACTATATATTAAGTTCAAAGATTAAAAACTAATCTCCAAACTTGGGGGAAGTAATGAGGTGTTTATGTGTGGGTACACACACCTACATAATAAATAAATAATAAATAATTGCAGAATTAAAAGATTTATCTTTGAAATATGAAATTAAAAATTTATTAGAAGTTATAAGATTAGAATAAAGATTATATTCTAATTATAGCAAAAAAGTAAAATTAGTGGTAATGAGATAAAAATGTACTTATAATAATTAAAGAAATGAAAGACAGATGTCTGTCATTGATAACAAAAATTTTAGTCTCTTAATAACTTGTTAATTAAAGTTAACAAGGAGCTAGGTCAATGGACAAATGGACTAAAATTTGCATGCAGGACTGCTTTCTTTGTCCAGTAGCTTCTAGAATGGAGAGCTTGTCTCTGGATATGAGAAAGCAAGCTAGGGACTAAACAGGTCAGAATGATCTTTATTATTATTTTGTATGCATATGGGCTTATATGTATATATGTATATAAAATGTAAAGTTATTCTAATAATTATTGTGAATTAGCCAAATAAATGGGGTTTTTTTACTTTGAGGGTATAGATATACTAGTCCATTTGTGTTTAACATAACTGTCCTCAAAGCTGTTAATAAATAAATAAACATGAATGAATATGCTTAGCACTTTTGAAGAGTCCAGCCTTCATAATCATAGCTTAACTGTTAATGAGGTTAATGATATGCAAATTTGTGTTGATTATGCTAGACATTCCATTTCCTTGATAGAGCATAGCATGTGTCCTTCCTATTGATAGCATAATTGTCTCTGGAGAAAAAGGAGGCTTCCTTAACTTTTCTTTTGAGATTGTGACTCTCTCTGCACATGATTGTGGGATTTTCTGGTACACACTGGTGCTGGTATGTGTTTTGGTGCTGAATAAAAATCAAATAAATGGAGGGGTGATAAGTTAATGTATTAAATAATTGTTAGATTTATTAAATGCATTGGATTTAACTAAAGTAGTGTTGAGTCATGAGCTGATATTTTAAGTCAGCTCATATATATGTAAGCTCACATATTTATTATTTGTCATAAATATTTTTGAAGTTAAATAGTTTGTAAAATGAAAAAAAAAAAAATTAATTAACAAATGGTTTTGATTTAATGGAAAGGGTAAAAATTTGGAACTTTTATTTTGAGATAAACAAATAAAATTGAATATAATTTATTAAAAAAAAAAAAAATGTTAAAAGTGTTTAATTAAAAGGGAGAAAAATTCGAGAGATAAAAGGGTGGGGAAAAGAAAACAAAATTAGATTCTTGGTAGTAATTATACTCTATTGTTGAAACTTTCACAAAGTAAAAATATTTGGTTAGTAATTGCTATTACGCTAATTAAAAAAAAAAAAGATAAGAAAGAGTGGAGATAAGATCGCTTTTAGAGAGATGAGTTGACTTGACTTTAGAGACCAGCAAGGACAATAAAGAAAGCAGCTGTGTTTCGAACAATAAAAATTATTATTATTGAAATTTAATTTTGCGGACTCTTGTCAAATGTATAGCGGCTAAAGTTATCACAGCCTTCCCCTTTGGGGAATTGACCGCCACTCCATCTGAATGAAGCTATCGAGAGAGTTATGGAATGGAAGAAACGGATATTGCTAGCCGGACAACCAAAGGAACACTCATGGAATTCGCATATACAAGGACAAAGGCATGACCAATGGAATGTAAAACCTATGAAAATCAGGCCACCCCGCTCTGATCGATCAGGGTAATTATAAACTTTTCAATTAATGAGAACTCTAAGTAAAGCGTAATAGAACTTTATCTTTAATTTAATTTTCATTTATTATGTTTATTACGAATGTTTCAACAATAGAGGGGGGAAATAAATTTGTTTAATATTGTAATCTATTAATGTTAATTTTCGTTCAATATTTTTTATGAAATATTGGAATAACTGTATTTTAAATTATTTAATATCTATTCGATCTAGAGAGTAACAACAGGGTGGGGGTATAAAAGTGCATCGCCAAGTAACAGAGAACCTTGGGGCGTTACTCGTTGGTTAGTAGAAAATAAGGAAAGAATTGAAAGTATAAGAAAACGAAAGACACTTATACGTTCATTGTAGGATTTTTGCAATTTATTTATTTACCAAAGAAAGTGGAGTTTAAAAATAAACTTCAGGAAAGATTAAAAATACTATAAGTCGTCTTATATACACTTCTGCTAGAATTCACAGTATTAGTGTAGGCGGGAGTAAATCTATGGTAAATATTTGGGAAGCATAATTAGAAAGTAAACAGAGGGAAAATCAGAAATTGTAAGTCAGTTCTTTCTGGATCGGATAGAATTATAAGGTTATTAATAATAAATAGTAGTAAAAGAAATTAAAAGTTTTTTTTTTGTCCAACGAATTCTTGAATTATTTATAATAATTAGTTAGTGTTCTTAAAGGAAAACCCCTGTGAGATTATAATCAAAGTTTACAATCAGTGAATCGTCATTCGAAAATAAATAAAGACCAGGTTTATGTAAAGTTACGTGACCAGGTTCCAAGAGAGAAATCCTTGGTGGCGCCCTCGACGATGATTCTAATAACTAAAATTCAGTTAGTAGGAGAAGAAAGAAAGTTGTCGTGTCACAGAGGAGTGAGGGGGGAAAGTTAGAAAATGGCGCTTCCAACGTGTCGGGCTCATTAACAAGAGAAACGCCCAGAGATTAGAGTTAAAAGAGAGAGTAAATTTTTTAGTAAGGGGGTGGATTTCAGATGGTGGTGGTACGTCAGTATTCTCATAGGGAAGGTTATGAGTTCGAATATAAAATTAAATAAAACAAAAGAATAAAATATGAGTGAGGACGAAAGTAGCATGGAAAGCCCGGTGGTAACATTTAAAAACCCTGAGCGGTGTCAGTTGCAAGAAATATTGAAAGCTATCGCTGAGCTCAAAGAAATTGTAATGGAAGACCGTAAAGAAATAAAAGAAATGAAAGGCATGATACAAGAATTGAGGAAAGATGTGAATGAATTAAAAGAGAGGGAAAAGAATAGGAACAATGAAAACAAGAGGGAAGTCATAGACCCAGAGGACCGTAAAGTCAGTAAAGAGAAAGAAAAGGTAGAAAATGAAGAGACAGAACAGTTTACATGGAAAACTAAAGAAATCCCGAACAAGAAGGCTATACAAATAAACCGAGAGATAGAGGTAATAAAAAAAAAGCTCAACGAATCTGGAGAAGAAGAGTTCAATAGGGTCACGTTGGCGAAATTTATACACATAAAAACATTTAAAGGGGAAAGGGAGGAAAGCCCCTTTGACTACCTGGACAGTCTAGATGATTTTTTCTACGTCCATAGGTCGAAAGAAAAAGAGAAGATCATAATAGCAACGAGCCATTTGAGTGGTGCCGCTAGGGAATGGTGGAAGGCAGTAAATTACAAACCCCCTACATTCCAAGAATATCGAACTATGATTTTGTGAGGGTTTTGGAGCGTTGAGAAACAAGAAACTATACGCATGAAGAGATTGCAAGAAAAGTATAAAGCAGACAAAGACGGTAGGTACAGTCAGTTTGTTCAATGTCAAGCGGCAAAATTGAGAGCCTTGGAGGCACATCCGATGGATCAATTCCAGATAGTGCGAACTATCAGATTTAACCTCCCGTCAAGTGTACAACGTAAGTTGGCCGAAAACTGTCAGTTATCCATTGAGGAAGCATTAGAAATATTACAAGATATAGAATGGGAGGACCAGGGGGTAGGTGGAGAAAGTAAAGTTAGATGGGAGAACTGTAACGAACCCATGAGTACGAGTAACTATAACCCCAAGAAAAGTTGGGACAAGTCACCGCGGGGCAATTAAAGTTTTTTTTTATTGTTTTTTTATGACAAATGGGGCAATGAGCTGATATTTTAAGTCAGCTCATATATATGTAAGCTCACATATTTATAATTTGTCATAAATATTTTTGAAGTTAAACAGTTTGTAAAATGAAAAAAAAAAATTAATTAACAAATGGTTTTGATTTAATGGAAAGGGTAAAAATTTGGAACTTTTATTTTGAGATAAACAAATAAAATTGAATATAATTTATTAAAAAAAAAAATGTTAAAAGTGTTTAATTAAAAGGGAGAAAAATTCAAGAGATAAAAGGGTGGGGAAAAGAAAACAAAATTAGATTCTTGGTAGTAATTATACTCTATTGTTGAAACTTTCACAAAGTAAAAATATTTGGTTAGTAATTGCTATTATGCTAATTAAAAAAAAAAAAGATAAGAAAGAGTGGAGATAAGATCACTTTTAGAGAGATGAGTTGACTTGACTTTAGAGACCAGCAAAGACAATAAAGAAAGCAGCTGTGTTTCGAACAATAAAAATTATTATTATTGAAATTTAATTTTGCGGACTTTTTTCAAATGTATAGCGGCTAAAGTTATCACAACCCCCCCTTTGGGGAATTGCCCGCCACTCCATCTGAATGAAGCTATCGAGAGAGTTATGGAATGGAAGAAACGGATATTGCTAGTGGGACAACCAAAAGAACACTCGTGGAATTCGCATATACAAGGACAAAGGCACGACCAATGGAATGTAAAACCTATGAAAATCAGGCCACTCCGCTCTGATCGATCAGGGTAATTATAAACTTTTAATTAATGAGAACTCTAAGTAAAGCATAATAGAACTTTATCTTTAATTTAATTTTCATTTATTATGTTTATTACGAGTGTTTCAACAATAGAGGGGGGAAATAAATTTGTTTAATATTGTAATCTATTAATGTTAATTTTCGTTCAATATTTTTTATGAAATATTGGAATAACTGTATTTTAAATTATTTAATATCTATTCAATCTAGAGAGTAACAACAGGGTGGGGGTATAAAAGTGTGTCGCCAAGTAAAAGAACCTTGGGGCGTTACTCGTTTGTTAGTAGAAAATAAGGAAAGAATTGAAAGTATAAGAAAACGAAAGACACTTATATGTTCATTGTAAGATTTTTGCAATTTATTTATTTACCAAAGAAAGTGGAGTTTAAAAATAAACTTCAGGAAAGATTAAAAATACTATAAGTCATCTTATATACACGTCTGCTAGAATTCACAGTATTAGTGTAGGCACGAGTAAATCTATGGTAAATATTTGGGAAGCATAATTAGAAAGTAAACGGAGGGAAAATCAGAAATTGTAAGTCAGTTCTTTCTGGATCGGATAGAATTATAAGGTTATTAATAATAAATAGTAGTAAAAGAAATTAAAAGTTTTTTTTGTCCAACATATTCTTGAATTCTTGAATTATTTATAATAATTAGTTAGTGTTCTTAAAGGAAAACCCCTGTGAGATTATAATCAAAGTTTATAATCAGTGAATCGTCGTTCGAAAATAAATAAAGACCAGGTTTATGTAAAGTTACGTGACCAGGTTCCAAGAGAGAAATCCTTGGTGGCACCCTCAACGACGATTCTAATAACTAAAATTCAGTTAGTAGGGAAAGAAAGAAAGTTGTCGTGTCACAGTCATTATTGGGTAAACTATTGAAATTCAGTCAGGGAACAGTAAAGCTCCTGATAATGGTCTAGGCCATATGATTTAGTAAGGTGCCATATAACATATTTTTAAAAATGATATGGCAAAAAGTAAATATTAAAAAATCAGTATGTGTTAATGAATGTCAACAAAAAAATAACATTAATTTTAACTACATGTTATCTGTTCGCTTCAAGTTAATATTTGGACATTATGTTGTGAATGGAATTTATTTAAAAATGTATTCAAATTTTTTAAATTAATATTCAATTTAGAATATATATCTTAATATTTTTTTAAAGTTAACAAGCTATACATATTTGAGAAAAAAATGTGAACAATTTTCAGGATCAAAGTATTAGTTTATATTTTTTTCTTGATATATTTTCTAGAATATTTATAGCTTGTTAACTTTTAAAAATGTTAACAAATGTATTCTAAATTGAATATTAATTTTAAAAAATTTGAATACAGTATTTAATAAATTCTAGTCACAACATAATGTCGAAGTGTTAACACAAGATAAACAGAAACACATGATTAAAATTAACGTTATTTTTTTGATGACATTCATTAACATGTGCTGTTTTTTTAACGTTTTTTGCTTTAGCATTTTTGGAAATATGATTAAAATTTGGAATCTTTCATTGACAGAATAAGATATAGTGTATTATTTTCAATAATACAGGATAGTGCCTGCCTAAAAGCATGTCATAATGGGCATGATATTACACTTTATGTGCAAATGGAGATGCAATGGTAATATTG
>JAQFVV010000016.1:3853258-4123258 GCA_028023455.1 Epiperipatus broadwayi
ATCAATGTATTTTTATCTTCCAAATTCTTTTAGCATTCTTAAAAGGTTTTAGCATTGTTTGAACTTCTTATAATTAAACGAGAATGTGTTACTCAAGTTTATTCTTTGCATATATAAAAACAATTCAACTGTTGGTAAAAAAAAAAATTGCAAGTCAACAGTAATTCCATATAAAAAATTATAAATTTAAATTGCTCATTTTAATAAGACTGTGATTAGTTTAAATATAGATAATACATTATCAATATATTTTTATCTTCCAAATCTTTTTAACATTCTTAAAAGTTTTACTGTAAATTAGATCTTAGCATTGTTTGAACTTCTTATCATTAACTGAGAATGCATTCACTCCATTCATCACATTAATGTTTTGTCCCTGATATATATATGAAAGTAAGTAAGTTGGATTAAAAGTAATGTTAAAAAAATTAAAATAATGTTTAATGGATTTTCTCAACAACAAAAAAAGACTGATAATGATGAATTAGAAGCTAATAACTACAAATATTTTAGTCAAATTATTACTTATGATGAAAAAATAATGGATAAAATTAATCACAGAATTAAACTTGGTTGGAGTTCTTTTGATAGAAATAAGTTCATATTTAAAAAAAATATGCCTGTGTGTTTGAAATGGAAGGTTTTTCATAAATCTGTATTTCCAGTTCTTACTTACAGACCTCAGACTTGGATATCTATCAGAAGAGCAATATGGCTTTCAAACCCCTTGAACAAAGTATGAAGAGATGTATGTTAGGCATAAAAAGAAGAGATTGAAAATAAAAGATATGGGTGAGACTACAAATGTGATTTACTGATATCATTGAAAGAATTAAAAGACTGAAGTAAAGTTGGGCTGGATATTGCTACAAAAGATGATAATAGATAGACACTTGAAATCTTAAACTAGATTCCAAAAGATTGTAAAAGACTTAGAAAGAGATCACATGTAAAATAGATGGATGAAATAAAGAAGTATACTAAGATGACATGAAGAAGAAAGATTAGAAATCTGAAAAAATGGATTGAACTTAGAGAGACCTTCATTCTGTGGTGGCTTGATTATAGTTGAAAATGATAATGATGAAAGACTATTGATGAAGATCAATGAAGATAAAATCATTTTAGCAGATTTTTAATGTTTTAGATTAGCAGTTTTCTGACTTTGTTTTATTTTGTAATTAAAAATAACCATATGACAATTTACTAACCAATATTTAATTCACATTTGAACTGATGTGAATCAGTCATTTGAAAAATCTCTAAAGCCGATTAGTTTTATCTGGTCAGGATTTGAACTTATGTGATAGACATGGCAGATAAACTGCTGTGGTTATTACATATTATCTCTTTTAAATAAAACATCACATTAATGCTTTATAGTCTTTAATAACCAGAACATAATTTTCTAAATAATTTATAGGTCATTAAAGTGCACACTTAAAGGTAATTAACATAACAGCTTTTGTTTATCTTGTTTTTAGCTTAGAATAATATTTAAATTAAGTCCCACTATTAATTGTAATTATATCAAACATTTTACTAACATCATTATTTATACAGGAGAGCTCAAAATAATACTAAAAACAAATCCATATTTTTGAGCACCAAAAAACAACAGGCTATGTGTTTGAACCCACTATAGCAAGGGCACTATGCACTGAACAAAAACGAAAGATTAAGGAGACATGCATTATTGCAAATGACAACTGTGCAATAAACCGAAAAGAATCGTGCTTTGCAATCTCCAGAAAATGGTCTTTATGAAAGAAAACTTTGCATAAATTTTGCATAAATTACCGCTAAACTTTGCTTAAAGTAGGCTATGAATATGGAGACTTAAGTTCTCTGAAAGCACTACGCCGTATAATTCTTTGCTAATAATAAGCTTCACTTTTTTGCGTAAACACAATTTATTTTAAACAATTAAATATTTATTATTGTATTTAGATAATTTAATAAAATGTTTTTAAATTTAATATATATTGGTTTTCTAAAATATTTTTAAAAGTTTATGAAACAAATAGTGAAACGACTACTCAAAAATACTATTGGTTTCTCTTATATATCATATAATACAATATAGAATGTATACCCTTTTATATACAATATTTTAAAATTATATACATATACATGCACATACAAAACTGAGTTTTCTCAAAATTAGATTGTTTTATGATTATGAATGTAGATCACATTAAAGCAATCCATGCTTATCAGCATCAACAATCTTCAATCTGCTATCATTATATCCTTTTACTTATATAAAAAGATACTCCGACCTTTTTTTTTTGCTCTAAGATGTTATTACAGACTAACAATTGTCACACAGATTGTAACAGATTAAAATTTTTAATTTACAGACAACTAAACAAACTTGTTAAGCATGCAAATATAACATAGTTTGAAATAGACGAATAACAGTAATTTTTAAAACATTCAAACTTTAGAGAGAAAAGAGGGGTCACCTTTTTCTTAGAAATAAGAGGATGACTTGACAGCAGATTAAAGATTTTTAGTGTTGATATGCACGTGGATCTTTGTGATCTAATGCAATAATATTATAATTCAATGTCTGTATTTCTTTATATAAATACAATAATTAGATATATGTAAAGTATAACTTTAAAAATTTTATCCACTTAGGAGCGATTTTATCCTCATAGTCTTTGTCGACTAACACTTTGAAAGGCTAATCTTCCTACAATTCTGTGATTGTAATGTTTGCTGCCTATCTGTTAATTAAGTTTTGTTTGTATTTGTATATTAGCATATCTACCTTTATTTTTCTTTTGTTGTCATGTTTTTAATTTGCAATATTTTTACATTATTAGAATTGAAGTTAAAACCATAAATACATGACTTATTATGGTCGTAAAAAACGGATACTGAAACATTATTATTTACTTTGCAATTAATGTTTCAGCATCCGTTTTTATGACCATAATATATTAGTCATGTATTTATGGTTTTAATTTCAATTGTAATAATGTAAAAATATTGAAAAAAAATAACAACAAAAGGAAAATAAAGGAAGCTATGTTAATATACAAATACAAACAAGACTTAATTAACAGACATGCAGAAAACATTAAGATCATGGAATTGTGGGAAGGTCAGCTAATTCAAAAAGGTACCTCTATGAACTATAGGTTGTAAAAATATTAAATATTGAAACACAGACCAATTCAAACAGAGTGTGTGAAATTTACATAAGCAATGATCTTTAAATTGCTCCTAAACAAACATGTTTATTAACTTTTGAGGTGATATATATATATATATATATATCACCTATATATATATATATAACATATATATATATATATATATATATATATATATATATATATATATATATATATATATATATATATATATATATAACACTAAAAATACTATTGCTATGCATATAGTTTAATAATTATCTGAAAAACATTACTTCTAATGCATTAATATCTTAGATTTGATTTAAAAACTATGTCATTTTAACTTTTAAAAAACATTATTTCTCTGAATACTATTGGTTTTTTTAATCATTGCATATTCATATCATATCTTAAACTAAAACTTTTATTTTTCTAATGTTACTTTCTCACAGATAATTTAACAAAACCTAGTTTGAACTTATATCCGTGTTCTCTTTTATAGTGTAAAATATCTACTTATTTGCAGAATTACCTTTTACTTTCTATACATTGAATGAAGTAAAACATGCAATAAATAAAAGAATCAATAATATTTCAATAATTCTAAGACAGTATGTAATTTGCTTATATGGAACGTTTCTTATATATGTATATTTTTCAATCTATTTATCCTCCATTCTATCTCAAGCATGTTCTATCTCAAACATGTGTATCAGTTGCTTGAGATAGAGTGGAGGATGAATAGAATGAAAAATTCTGAGTTCAAAGCCCTCTATTTAAATATTTCAATAAGTAAACTGTGGAGTGTTTTAATGTAGTTTAGTAACCATTAGTAGTTTACGAATACATTGAAAGTTAATTACTTTTTATATAAATATTATATTACACACTCTGTTATAATGTGTGTTTTGTTAACACACATCAATGGCAGTGGAGGTTTGTTTTAGTGGAGATTAGTTTTAGCTTTAATTGACACAGATTACTGAGATAATTGAAAGCACTCCTAAGTGGATAAAAAAATTTAATTATTTAGTTACTGTATTTACAAATATTTAGTTATATAATTATGTATATTACTTTAAAAATACAGGCATCAAATAATAATATTATTACATATATATATACATTTGGTCTCGTTTTATGCAAATTTATTTAATGCGATTTTGAAGTTATGCGATTCATGTTTCTTCTTAATATCTTTGTATGCAGTTTTCTTTTATGCAATAAAAATTATTAGATCAGAAGTGGAGTGCCAATAATGCACTATTACTTTAAATATTATAAATTTCACACACTCACATCATATTTAAAGTAATAGTGCATTATTGGAGTTCGACTTCCATCTAATAATTTCAATATTTTAAGCACTTTGTAATAGTACTGTAATAGATTTGTGCAATAAAGAAGTTCATAATTCACTTAAAATCAGGATTTCCCCATTTTATATACACACATTAAATTTTACAAGATTATAATGTAAATGTGTTCAAACATATAGATGCCTACACAATGTATATTATTTTTGCATTTTAAATCACGTTATATTTTTGCTTTTAAAAAAACGAGTACATAATCAATTAATCATTTAGTGTCTGCAAGTAATAAATTTTACTAGACTATATTGTAAATCTGTTTATATGTTATAGATAAAAAATACTATGTATATGTTGATGTTTTTGCATTTTAAATCACATTCTATTTTTGCTTTTTATAAAAAGAATACATAATCAATTAATCATTTAGTGTCAGCAAGTTTATTTTTAAAAGGAGAGTAACAGCAGTGGACACAATTAAATTTGACAATTAAAATCTGATTTTTAATTGTAATTAACAATTTAAAAATTATGTAACGTGTTCTTAAATTAATGTGATTTGAAGCGATGAAATTTGATTTTTAAATGGAATTGAAAATTAAAAAATTAATGACAAAAATAAGAATTTAATTTTTGTTAGTTTTAATTACAATTTGCTCAACAGTGGTGAGTTGATATCTTTTTATTATCATAAGTCTAAGTTCTTATTTTTACTTTAAACTTTTAGTTTACTCTAATGGAGAGGAAAAAACATCCAAGAAAATGAATTTCTTTGGAAACAAAAATATCAATTTTAGATTGCTTAGTGAAATGGAAGGATCAACAGCGATTGGAAAATGTTTTAGTTGTATTTCCTCTTGACTTCATTTAAGGAGAAGCTACAGTACCTCAGATCACATCATATCATGATGAATCTGATGACTAAAACAGTGATAATAATTGAAATACCATACATGTATGAAAAAATGTAAATTACGTATAAAAATATATTGTTTTGAATAAAATTAAATACTGTAGTTAATAAAAAAAGTTTGTCTTGTATCAATTTTTTTCAAATATGAAATTTTTTATTAGTCATATTTTACTTTCTTATTTTTTTTATGCAAATTTTAAAGTAATTATACGTTGTTGCTTTGCTTTTATGCGATTTTTGGAAAATTGCAGTATGTATCTCCCATTTTTTAAGGTATGGTAAGTCTATTTTTGTGTGATTTTTTTTGTGCACATTTTCTGAGGAACCTATCTACCACATAAAATGAAACCCAGGTGTGTATGTATATATATATTGTGACAATCAGCTTAAAGTTAACTTTGGACATTAAAAAGTAAGGAACAATGTTAAAAAGAAGTAAATATAAAAGTCACTTAAATTATTATTTATCTTGAAATTAAAAATTAATCTTTAACTTTATACACATTATATATATATAATTTTTATGTCTGTATTAAAAATTAATCTTTAACTTTATACACATTATATATATATAATTTTTATGTCTGTATTCTTTTCAAAATATATGTAATATTCAAATCAATATCTATATATTAAAATACAGTAAAATTCACATAAATTATAGTTATTTTATTAGAAGTACTAATTGTCAAATGTTAATGAATTGACAATCATCAAATGCTAAAATAACAGAATTGTAGGAAAATTAAACTAAATTGAATAATGGGTATTGTGAAAGGATATCTTGTTTTGATTATTCAATGTTATATAGTTGATAATGACTACAAGATGTATAGTCAAAAGTACTTCTAATAAAATAACTATAATTTATATGAATTTTATTGTGTGTATATATATATATATATATATATATATACTGATAATTAACTATTATATACAGTCTTTCAATCTGCAGAAGTACTTTTGATTAATTCCTTAACCCTCCTCAATTGCTGTTAAATTCAAAGAACAAAATGGAAGCAAATGTCATCAACTCAAATTCCATGAATCTTGAATTTTAACATTAGCAGCTTGTCTATTAATTATATTCATTTTATTTCTATTTATTAAAATTTCTTCCTTAATTTTTCTTTTACCATGGTTTCTCTCCTCATGAAGATTCTTAACATTTTCAATATCAAACCTAAATTTATATTTACAAATTCTTTCATGATCCAAGAAAACTGAAGCAGTTACTAAATCATTAATATCTTTACTTTTGACATACTTGTATAACAATTCATGCTTTTTTAAACTTTTTTCAATATTACACCTCAATTCATCTATATATGATAATACAAAAAATTTAATATACAACATTACTTTTCTGATTGGCAGGTATAATATTTTTAGATATGATAATTTCAGATAGTCAGAATGTTTTAGCCAGAAACAAAATAAAAGAAAAATCATCAAACAAAAAAATATATATAATTTTCAGTAATTTTTTTACAAATTAAAGGTTATTTATGCAATATTTTTTAAAAGACTCATTTTAAACCACAAACTGATATTTTCTTTGAAAATGTTTATTTTTAAAAAGACAAATCTTAAAGTTTATTACAGCAAAGCTGAAGAAGCTTCTACTGGATAAATTAGAATTGCCTTTGTCAAAATGGTAAAGAAATTTTTTTTAAAAAATTTTAATAGCAATACTTATGTTTACTTTAAATTTTTTTCTATCTTTGATGATAATTAACTGTAAATTTATGTTCATTCTAATAACATAAAATTTAAATATCTAATATTTTTTCGGTTAAGTTTGTGAATAGTAAACTTGTTCCACGACACCAACCACCAGTGTTATAAATAAAAATTCCATTTAGAAATTTATTTTCATATTTTGCAAATATCAAATATTAACTTTTAGAATATTTATCTCCTGAAAGCTTCATTTTTAAGATTATCAATATATTATATAGAAAAAAAGATTTAATTATAAATAAAGTGTTATATATATATATAAAAGTCTCGCTAAAGTTCTAAAATAGAAAGATGGAGTTTTCAGCTAAATAGGTTAAGATATACGTAAAAAGATAAAACAATTAAATTATTAATTAAGATTTCCAAAATGTAATAAATGTGTCTACTTCTCCAATATTAATTGTAATTTAATTTATTTTAAAAATGTTTATTTTACACTGATTTATCATATATATATATATATATATAAATCTCAAAATAATAAACTTAAGTAGTGTTACAATAAATAATTGAACTGTCTCTCACTATTATAATTCATTAAGATTTTTATGGTTTTATTGCCCAGTCAAGATTTTTATATGGAAAACGTTTTTGAAACACTATAGGTAGAGAATCAAATGTGAAATCACTGAGATATTTAAAATAAATTAATTTGAATTGATTGATAATTAAATGTCTAGAATAGAGCTATTTCTAATCGTTTAAAAATACTACAAATGTTCAAATATCAAATAAGAAATGATAGTTAATTAGAATGACACATAATAAAAAATTTTTAAAGTGTTTAACATAACCAATATTACTTTTCAACCATTTATTATTCTACTAAGGGTAGATAGTCTTTTTCTTTTTTCTTTTTTAATGATATGAAATATTTAGCTTTTATTTTACGAAAAATTTTTATTGGAAGAATAAATTCAAAAAATGAATGTCATCTAAAAGTAAGTTGTTGAATTTTCTCAATAAAAAATAATTATTACAAAGACAAAAATAGGCAATAGAAAAAAAAATTTCATTTTGACAGGAGATTAAATAATATATTACTAATGAGTGCTCAGAGATTTATAATATTCAAGAAACAGAGCATTATTGGAGGTTGACTTCCTCTTTAATAATTACAAAATTTTCAGAACTTTATAATAATAGATTTACTAATGAAATACAAAATATTTTTCATTACATCGAAATTTTTAAAATGAATTTATGGAAAAAATTACATTCAGATAACCTAAATATACTTAAAAATATTAGAAAATAAAAACAATAAGAAAGCATTTTAATAAATTCAATTTTGATTTGACATCATATAAACTTACAGCTAACTTATTCTACTGAAATGCTATTATAAGAAAATATAATCTCAATGCAAACATACCATTCTTATAGTTTAAGAATTCTTCAATTATTTACAACAAAAAAATAATAAGCAAATGGAGAAATTAGATTATAAATGAATTAATAGTCCTTTTTCAAAAAAAAATTAGTGCAGTAAGAAATTCATGCTTCTTTGAAAAAAACATTTATTGAAATATAATTGTAACTAAGATCTGAATTTTTTGAGAACTAATCACTTGATTGTAGAGAGCTGAACTGCCAAGGCAATAAAGCTCTTTACAATAAGAAAATATGTATTCAAGATTTTTGCTATGGAAATTTGTTTTTAAATTACAACAGTCTGGTAGGTTGATATTAAAACAGCCAAGATATTTGAGACATACTGATTTTAATCAACTGATCTTTAAATTTAGAGAACAAAACTATTTCTATTCATTTTAAAACTCTGAAAATAAATTACCAACTATCAAATACCTAATGGCAGTAAAGTCAAACAATATATAATTTTCAAATTTATGAATTCATGCAACATCAATGTAGATAATTGAACTGCCTAAACTTCTGTAATTCATTAAACTTTCTACAATAAAGAAAATTAATTAAAAAGTCAACATCCAAGATATTTATAATGAAAAATTTATAGAACCACAATAGCTAAAGGAATAAATTTTAAAACAATTAATATATATGTGTGTGTTTCTAGATAAGTGATGATACTGTATTAAATGTGATAATATGTTGAACCATTTCCATCATCTATCAGTAAACGTTGTACGTATAGAAAATTTTAAACTTTATTTAGACTTTTCAAATACAAACAAAGTGTTAATAATAACACACAAATAGACCACACAGGTTAGAAACAATCATTTACTAGTTTTTATTTTTATTTTCTAATTAATGCTTTGAATAGAATGTAATGAATTATTAAATAGAACTTACCAATAGTGCCATAATTACGTCCAGTTTTAATGTCCACCCTAAAATTAGAGATATTTGTAACAAATAAATAAAGCATAGTGTCATCTTTCTTTTAAACACTATATTATGTTAAAATATCAACAGACCTGCTGTTATTTATTTATCTTTTTAAAGTATAAGATAGGTATATATGATATACAAATGCAATGTAGTCAATTAAATTCAATAAAGATGACATTAGAAAATATTCATCAGCTTTTAAAAATTAATACATATTAAATGTTTTTACTTAAATATATCATTAATATATCTACAGTAAACTTGAAAACTTCACAATACCAAAGGTGAATAAGGCTATAATATT
Organism: Epiperipatus broadwayi; assembly: GCA_028023455.1. Classification (NCBI taxonomy): domain Eukaryota; kingdom Metazoa; phylum Onychophora; class Udeonychophora; order Euonychophora; family Peripatidae; genus Epiperipatus; species Epiperipatus broadwayi. The sequence continues at coordinate 3,862,997 of JAQFVV010000016.1, forward strand.
TTTTTTAATGTTGATGTTGAATCTCACAAATGTTTTCTTTTATATTTGCTATCTTAATGAAACCCATGTAATAAGTGATAACATAATCTTCATAGACTATAACTGCATAATGTGAGATAAATAATTAATTTTAATAAAAACTGATCTTGAAGATTTTTATCAGCTTCTAAAATTTTGTATTTATATATGTATGTTAAATATTACTTGTCATGTCATCAATATGAATTATAAAATCAGGTACAAGTTACAGATTATACAGGTAGATCAAAATTTCTAAATTAGCTCAAAATATTGTTTCAGCTATTTGGTGTAAATTTAGTAAAGATATCAAATTTTTAAAATAAAAGTTACTCAAGTGAGGAAATTGCTATTTATGTCTATTTTAGAAATGATTTTATCTTGTGTCATATATTTATTGGTTATAATAAAATGAAACATTGTTTGCACTAGATACGAATTTAAACTTGATCCTTAATAATGTCACTTATTAGAAAGTCATTATCATTATAATCCAAGATATCAAATATAAATGGTTGTTTTATATTTGGCCTTCTGACAAGTAAAGACAGTTCAATGATAATGGTAGCACATGGAAAAAGTTATTTTTATTCTGTATTTATCACCATTATATAATTGACTTATTGGTTATTTACTCCTAAGGAAATTAAAAAGAAAAGAAATAATCCCCCTCCTCCTTGCATTATATATTTATAATATTAAAATAAAACATTGATTTATCTGGTATATACTTATATCAGTTGTTAAAATTTCTATCGAGTAATATCTGAGAAAACAAGTATAAACAATTATTTATTTGTAAAGCACAATGTGATATCTTATTATTATTATTATTATTATTATTATTATTATTATTATTATTATTATTATTATTATTATTATTATTATTATTATTATTATTATTATTATTATTATTATTATTATTATTATTATTATTATTATTATTATTATTATTATTATTATTATTATTATTATTATTACATGACAGTTAAGATATGTTCATAAATTATTATACTGCACATCTATGTGCTGATATAGCTAATTGTATTAATCATAATCAGAAACTTTAATTGATATATATTGCATACTCAGCAGACCTTAATTTCATTTTAATTGTTATTAATAAATTTATATTTCATTGTTATAATTATTCCAGTGAATTTAATTAATCCTGAATAGATTTAAACTATAAATAAACATTATATTGTATTTCTTGTTTATAATACAAGTTATAGAGCTTTTGTTCCTGAAATAGATTATTCATGCATAATAGTCTGTTATATAAAGGTTTATAGTTAATGTTTACGGACATCCAGTTGATGATGATCCTGGATTAGTGCACTAAGGATATCCTTTAAAGTCTATGCACTACATTTTATTTAGTTTAGTATTTATTAGTAATTAAGTTTATAGTCAACCAGTGCATCAGTGGTACTATATTGTCAGAGCACTGATGATGATCAGCATGTTTGAGTATCTCAACATTATTGTTACATATTGTGATGGAATAACACTTAAGTATGTGCATCCAAATTACTGTTTAAATAATTTGCCTCAAAGTGGTAAAAGCTAAATAATTAACCGGGTCTATAGTAAACCCATTTCAAAACCAGTTACAAGATTTACAGTTGATTTTATTGTTGATCATTTATGATAATGAATGATTGATTATTCTTGTATAATTCTGGTGAACTTATAGTGATTATTTATAATTAGTAATGCTCCTGATATCTCATTATACTCATGCTCATTCCTCATACTTTTTCATTTCATATTATTTATATATTTAAATTGACTTTGACTTGAGATTGGTGATGATGAATACCATCATCCAGGCTTTCCCTATGTAGAATCCATACCATTACAAATGTAGGTCAATGATGATCCTGTACTGGTGGCCACCATAACAAAATTGCTATTCAACTTGATCTCAGATAACCATATCTAAGAAAAAAGAAAGCATGCATTTTATGCAAAATTAATTTTAAAGTATTACTGTGAAATATGTGATAAGAGTATTGATGATTATAAATTACAAAACAGTATGTTTTAATGTATATTTAAAAAGTTTATGTTTAGAGTTGAATAGAAAATCTATAATTTTGAACATTGCATTGGGTGTTTGATTGTTGGAGTTTGTTTAGCTGTATTTTCACTTTTGATGATGGATGGAGTGCTTTGTCATTGGCTTGAGGATACAATGTTTTCATGCCACTCTGAGGTGTGTTCTATCTCAGGCATTGCTCCAACTCACTTTTTTATTTTTTATTGTACAGTTAAGGTAGTCCTGCCATGATTCCAACCTCTACGTCTCCAAGAAATAAAGCAAAAAGTATTTTCATATTTTTCATCCTCTAAGACTCAAAAAAGCAGGGTTTGGCAAATATTTTTGTATTATTTTGTGTTATGATAGTTTATAGTGTGTAAATTGAGGTAGACCTTTTGGTGTTGATGATGCATTGTGTACTTATAGTCCAGTGGCTAAAATCTTTATCTATCTCAGAATAGCAGGTCACTATTCATTGTGTTAGCTGTCAAATGCTTGTTAGATCTCTAAAAAAAATTGATGAGTAGATAGTTTGAGATATGAACTTTGTTTTGATTATACATGTATATTATGTAAAATAATGTTAGATGTGTGTTTCATTTCTATTTTCTCCATGAGGTGCATTATAAGACAGTTATGTGTCTCATGGCATACAATCACATAGTAGTGTGTGCACATATATATATATATATATATATATATCTATTTTTCCTTTAAACTTTATATATATATATATATATATATATATATATATATATAAAGTTTAAAGGAAAAATAGAAATAAATACAAAATTTTTTGTAGATATTTTTTATATTACACTGCAATAACAGGTAAGAATTAAATAATGTTGAATCTGAATTTTTTTTTATAAATTAAATCTTTAAAAAGGTCAAATTAATATTTTATTTTAATTCTATTTTGAAATTAAAACAAGCAATGTTTTTATGTTACAATAGATATACTGGTAATTATAAATTTCCACTATTTATTTTGATTAGGATCTTTTTTTTAAATTAGTGGTTTATAACATATTTTGATGAAATTTCACAAAGTTGTTTTTTAAAGGATTATGTTGAATTGAAAAAGAGGTCATTAACTTTTATCTATCAAGATAAAAAAAACTTACTTTTAATTACTGTATTTTTTTACTCTGACTATAAAAAGGTTGGAAAAAAATTAGGATGGAATTTTTTAAGAGTTTTACAGATTATGACAAAGTTATCATGAAATTATAACTGAAGTTAAGAGAGTGCAAGTCCAGCTGCTGCTATTAGTTCACTATTGTAGAGTTAGAATTCACGTGGAAGTAATGGTCCTTAATTATGGGTTCTTCCTAACCCATATTGGATAACTAGATAATATGCCTGAAGTCTATCATATTCTAGATTAAATGGAGATTATTGAATGTCAACAGTTACCAACTTATACCTTTCCTGAAAGAGACAATAAGCCATTTTTCTGTCAGAAGAGACCAGCTTACTCAGAGAATCCATCAGGTTACTGAAGAATTAGTTTATATGTATATTGTTTTATTTATATGCAGATAAAAGTACCATGTCAGATATATAAAATACAGTTGATGAGTAGTGTTATGTATGTTGAGAATAATAGTATTTTAAATAATGTCTTGAAATGACAACTAAAATTTCTAATTAAAAAATTTTAAAAGTAAATGACTTTAGCAACTAAAAATAAAACAAGTAAATAAAATAATAAATAATATTTGTGTTTAAAAGATTATTTGTTTCTGATATTGTTTATAAAAAAGAGAAAAACTCTGAATATATATAATTTTTAAATTCTGAAAATAAGGCTAATGTAACTTTTCAAATGATAATAATGTGTTTTTTTCTTTTTTTAAAAAAAAAAAACTTACACTTACCATAAAATAAGAAAGGCTAATTAATAGGTTTAATTCATATCATCTATTTTGTTATATATTCACACATCATATGTGTGAATTTGTGTGTTATTAAAAATGAATTGTTTTTTTACAAGTCTATGGCAATTCAAACATGTTAATGTTTAAATTATTATACAGCACATCTGAATGCTTCTATACATATGTGCATTTTGTGTGTTTTTGACAATGAATAAATTTTGTATTACAAAAAAAATAATATGATTTATTCGGTTTATATTTTTTATAAATGCCAGTGTGTGCACACATTTCCATGTACACACCCATATATGTTAAATCAGTCATTAATTATTTATTTTTAAAAATGAATTTCATTTATAAGTTTATGATAATTCAAATATGTTCATAAATTATTATACAGACACATTCATGTGCTGATATATATAGGTGTTTTCTGTATTGACATATTTGTAAATCACAGTGTTATCACTTATGTTTTGTATATTAATCAAAATCTGAATGCCAATTTTATATTTATGGCATACTCAGCAGACCTTAATTTTATTTTAATTATTATTAATAAATTGATATTTCATTGTTAAAATTATTCCAGTAAATTTAGTTTATCCTGAATAGATTTAAAATTTTATAAATGTTGTATTATATCTTCTGATTGCAATAACAGTTATAGAGCTTTTGTTGTATGAGCTAGATTCATGCAAAATGGTCTGCTATATAAAGAATTTATATTTAGTGTTTATGGATATCCAGTTGTTAATGATTCAGGATTGATTTAAAGAAGATATCCTTTAAAGTACATGCACCACATTTTACTTAGTTTAATATTTATTAGAAATTAAGTTTATAGTTTACCAGTACAATAAAAGTACTAAATGGCCAGAGCACTGATGGTGATCAGCATATTTTAGTATCCCAGCATTAATTTTTACTGTTGTATTTTTATGACTCAGCACTTAAGTTTGTGCATCCAAATTATTGTCTAAATAATCTGCCCCAAGCTGGCAAAGGCTAAATAATTAGCCTGATCCATTGTAGACTCATTTCAAATCCAGTCACAAGATTGAATGTTGATTTATTGTATTTTGATCATTCTCAATGATGAATGGTTATTGTTTCTGGTAATACTTGAGAACTTATAGTTACTTATACTTAATTATAATGTTGGTGTTGATCTCTCAGATTTATTTCTTACATTATCATTCTTTTTTTATATTTAATTTTAAATTTTGTATTGATTTCAGAGTGATGATAGGATGTGTCAGGTTAACACTGCCATTAATTTTTTCATATTGCTACAATATATGTACACATATAATGTGGGGAATTTGAACACAGACTTTTAAGCTTTTTCAGCATTCCAGTCTATCTCATACAACTGATACACATGACCACACACATGTGATAAAGATAAATGATCTTCAATATATGTATTTCATGCTGAACCAACAGTCATCAGTTAATCCAAATCATCATCTCCCATATATATATAGCCAGTGTTTGGTTTATATTAAGATATAAAATCTTCACATTTTAATGGACAGATTTCAATCCATTCCATCTCCAACTCTTCAGCCATCCAAAACACTGAATATTTGATGATGCTGGTTCAGCATAAAATATGTATATTGGAGATCATTTATCTTTATCACATGTATGTGGTCATATGTATAAGTTATATGTGGTTGAGTGTATGGCTGAAGCGAGTTTGAAAATCTATGTTCAAATCCTCTATATTATATCTGGACTCAAGGAATATAAAATACATTTGTATTTAAAACATTATATATATATATATATATATATATATATATATATATATATATATATATATATATATATATATATATATATATATATATATATATATATATATATATATATATACAATTTAAGTCTACAGGATGTCGATAAAAAATCTATTATAATTTTGACAGAAATAATTTAGTATACTTTTAATTTCTTGGTCGATCTTTATAATAGTGTACTAAATAACAATCAGTTACAATAATAGTGTTTTCTAAACAATAAGCATTTGATCAACAAAATATTTAAAATAATATTCAGTGCCTTAAATAGATGTAAATAAGACGTGTTTGTGCTCCAAAGGCCAATCATAAAGAACTGAATAAGTAGCCCATTAATAATCATAAACTTAAGTAGTAATTAATTTTTTTATTTGATTTTGATGAGATTATCTTTAAAATTCCTGCTAGTAAAAAAGGTTCAAAAAATTAATAACTTTGAAATACAACCATTTACTATATTGAAGTTTTGGTTTTCTGCAGATACTAAATGCATCGATAATATTTAATTACATGTATGATAATTTGACAAAACAAATTGTTAACTTATGATCTCAAATTAGTATATAAAGATGATAAATTAATTCCACAATCGGTATCTTAATCAAAGGTAGCACATAGAAATAAATCTCAAAATGATGTTAAATTATATAGGCATTATTCAATTACTAATGATTAATGGAAACAATTTTCCCATCATAACTAAGTAGATTCCAAGATATTAAGTTTTTCTATAGGTGAAGTTGGCCATGAGTTTTATTCTAATAGAATGCAGGATTTTGAATGACAATCTATATAAAAAAAAAAAAAAAAAAATATTTTCAAGGAAGATTTAATTATTATTTCTCCAAAAGTTGAACTAAGTTTGTTGATTTGATACCCAAAATCTATCAAGGAATTGGACAATGTTGTGTTATTTATTCGTTGTTATGTTCAGTAGCTAAGATCTTTAAAAAGAACCCATTAAACGATGTTATCATTCCAATGTCAATTACCGTTTACCACGAAGTATTTGTTTCATGGTTCTACACTAGTTTCTGAAAATGGATCCAAATTTTCAATCAGTTTCCCACAAAGCATATGTTATATGGCTTTATACTAATCTCTATTCACAAACCCGGATATATACTTTTATAATAAATGAAATGCAGTTATTTTACAAATTCTAATCAAGAAGGATCATTTGTCAATCTATATGAAATGTTTTCTAGTTTACAAACTACCAAAGGCAACAATTACCAAAAACATACCCTATTTTAATTGATGAAATTTTTTATAAGCTGAGAAATAACCTATCTGCTCTCTTTACTATGTTATCATGAATCAAATAGAATAGCAGCCAAACCTATTCAACATCTCAAACAAATATTGAACTTATACAGTTAATCTACATCAAAATACTAATATCTTGGTCGTCACAGAAAAATCTCCAAGTAGATTGCTTATTGATAGACATCCAAAACCTTGCCTATTCTGTTTGATCTCAGCAATTAATATATACTATAGGCTAAACAGGCTCGATACGATAATAAAAAATATATACTTAGAAAAAGTTTATATGCTATTATCAAACAGATCACAGCAATCTCTATAGAATATAATTGGAAGAGTAAAGATGCTAATTGAATCAGTCTAAAAAATTATGATTTGAGCTCTAGAGGAAAAAAATGAGAAATAACGTTTAAAAATTATCCACAACTGTAATCCCATCCAACTAAGTATCAACAATATCTTAATTTATATAAGAATAGATTGCTTCTCTAAAATTGAAAACAAAAAATTATAGTTCCATCATAGAATTAGAAAATGGAATTGTCTTTTAGAACAGCTGGTAACCATACTAAAATGATTTTGTATTTGTGATATATTTTATCAATAAATCAACTATATTTCATAGTAATGAATAGTAGTATTAGAAGTCATTTGTTTTTTTTTCTTTGTTGTGAATATATATAAATAACTGTGTGTGTACATGTGTATATATAGTGAAAGAGGGAGTATATATTTTAAAAATAAAATTATACCCAGTAAATAAAATACCAAGGTCCCAGTGGTCCGGATCACTGTCGTCTGAAGGATTAATCGTGTTTTGCCAATCACAAAAACGATACATATATCTATCAGCATCTTGCGTGACTGTCACTTTTGACTAGATTTATATAAATACATGAATATGTATACTTAAAAATAATAATTATACAATAAAGTATTTAGTCAGAAAAATAATTTTTTAAAAAAATATCATTAAAATCTTTATTTACTATCGAAATTAATAATGTGGTAATAAATATTTATTCGTCAATCATATTTAACAATATAGTTTTTAAAGCAACGTAATTAAATAAATAACAGTATTAAAGATTAATTAATTGACTATATAATAATAAATCTTTAAAATATCTACACGAATATCAAATTAATTATTAATAATTTAGATGGTGATATAATAATAATTTAGTTATAGGTGTTTTAACAGTAAAACCCTTGTAAAATATTTATTTGAGCTTATATATAAATTAAAGAATATATATATATTTGAGAGATCAATCGCAAATGTATATGGTCTTCAAAAAAAGCAAGACAAAAAATAGTAATAGAAATGATTTTTGTAATGACTATGCAAACTAATCTTTGAACTACAAATACATTTAAATATAGAAACAAACTGATGAATTATTCGGTTTATGTGACATTTTGCCGTGTTGTTTGTTAACTTTATTTTTATAAAGCAAACTTCTCAACAACCAGTACATCTCGTTTCATAATCTATTATCAGTTATATCGTTCCACTGAAACCAATTCATATTGCACGTTTTTATAATGTATTTGAGATCATTTTTATAGTGTGAATAGTACCTGTCTCTGGCATAAATCATGCTCTCGTTCAATATATTTGTTTAATATTCTTTTGTTCATTTAGTTTGCATGAGGTAGACAACAATAATATGATTTTACATAGTGAACTTTATAGTACCACATTTATCAGGTTGAAGATCACATTAGTTGCTCTTATAATCTTATCATTGTACCTGTTAGCATTTTGAAGAGCATCCTTAAATAAACTTTTTCTAATATCTGTGTATTACATCATAGAAATATCCCCATTTCATTTATATATAATAAATTAGATAAAATAACATATCTATGTAGCTTATATAACTAATTTAGTTGCAGCATTTATTTCAATGTGCTGAAATACTCTACCTTTTAACTTGTTAAAATTATCAGCTGGGCGTACCATATTTTCTATATCTAAATCCACCTTTCTATTTAAAAAGCTATAAAGATATTTAAATTGTATTATATTCTTAAAATTGTCAGCCATCCAAGATAAAAGTTATTAAAAAATTTTATTCCATCATTGTCTGATTACTTGACTTTTTAACAATTAATTATTGAATTATAATCTTTATAACTTGCATTCCAAACATTAGGTGAATTATGTATATCACCACATGACTCGATTATCATAATCATAGAACCGCTTTCAATTTGATTACCCTGTTAGTTTTTGAAAGCATTTTTGCAATTTAGATATTACTTAATGTCTAAAAGTTGAATTACAATGATTTATTTACGCATTACATGTGCTTACATTAAAATTTCAGTTATAATTAATATTGGTCAAGCTAGTGGAAACCACATGATCTAGTAATAATATTATTTTGTTCAATTTTTTAATTAGTAGTTGTCTGATTATATTGTAGCTGAAGTTTAATTGTTTGTGCATATATTTACTGTATATCTGGCCATGTCTTATGAAAATTAGACATCAGACGCAATACCTATTTTAAATTCCTTTTCTGTAGAATAAATCTTTAAGCTGAAAGGATGCTTTGTAGTCTCAAATAACATTTACAAATATTATAAGAATATTTCTGAGAAATTCTTATTTATGCAAATTTACATGGATTGAAAAGGCCAAAAATATCATTTATATGCATTCTAAGTAAATTAATCCAGAGTATGTATTATATATTAATTTGCTATACATTATAATCTTTACCCTTATAGAATCATTTACTGAATATGTATACTCATGAAGACTGAACTTTTCATTAATATACATGTATATAATTAGATTTTATACGATATTAGTTATAAATATTAATAATTTCAGCGAATTTCTCCAGGTATTTTACATGTACTTTTCAGATATGAAATAACCAAGCAACTTTTATTCATACAAGAATTAATATCCGATTCACAATCCTTCTATAATATAGAGATATAAACTAGTAAAAATTCGCCTTGGTTTGAAGTGGTTCGAACAAATCAGTTATTAGCTAATATCATTTAATTTTGTAAAGCCTGATCATAATTGGTATTTTGTTGATTATATCATGGCTAAACTTTATAAAATATATAAGTCTCATTAAATTACCAATATATATTACATAGTAGTAGTGGTAACATTTTATATCTTATCTTTTTTTCTAAATATGGGTACATAAAATGAAACTTTGCTTGATGTGTATGCTTCAAAATCTGAGAATATGGGAGCGTTTGTAACTTAGGATCTAAAAGAATTATAATTGTTTATTTGAACAAATAGAGTGCTAATGTTTTTTTTTAAATCCGAAGAAAAAACTGAATAATTTGAAATGTAAAGTAATAATTTCAATTTTTTGAATTTCTATATATTTTAGTTAAAGACTAATAATACTTAAAATTGTCTAGTGCAATGATAACTGCAGCCATTTTATCTCGTTTATACTCTAACAGCTGAATTTAGAAAATTCAGATAAGAAAAGTTATTTTAGATATCGTTATCCTAATAATACCATTAACTTCTTTCTAGTAGGCTTTAATGTACTTACCAGTGAAAATACTAAACATTGGACCAATGTGTATTAACCCAAAGTGGATTGGCTTTATAAACTCTAACAATGTGTTGTTTAAAAAGAACCTACTGAAAGAATAAAATTTGATTCATCAATGTTTTAAACAATAGCATCTAATCGTTTATGTTAGTCTGAATATTGATTTTTTCCTTTGTTTGTACTTCAAATTTTCACATAGTGAAGTACAGAAAGTGCATTCACTTTTTAATTATAGAGAAAAAAGAAACCACTTCCTAATGTAAATGAACAATAGTATGTAAATATATATATATAAGCCTAAATATAAAAAAGTTAATATTACACAAATAACTATAAATTTAAACATTAAATAGATTATAAATTAATAAGTTTTATATTATTTTTCTTGCTTTAAAGAATAGATTTTATTAAAAATAAATTAATAAATAAATTTTATATTATTTATTATGGCATGGAAAATTAGCGTAGTATTCTTTCTTTCAATAATTGTTAAACACTAAAATTATCAGTTTGGAATGTTGGGTTTGTCACGTTACTGAAGCAAGGACTTTCATTAAAGAATATATTGTAGATATGTATATCTGTTTTGGATTCATGATTTGATTGAAAGAAAACATGTGACTTTATTTGCTAGTATTGTAATAACAATAATAGTGTGACTTTGCAATTAATAAAAAAAAAAAAAAACAAATACAAAAGTACAAAGACTGGCAAAAAAGAAAACATTTTAATTTGATCTTGATCTTTTTAGATTTAATTTGGTAAATTGAAAAAAATATAGAAGAATCTGGAAATAGATATCAAATTCCTATTAAATGAGTGACTAGAATTTTTTTATGATAATGATGTTATTTCAAAAATGGGAGAGTATTTTATAATCTTCTGAATAATGAAACATGAATAGAAATTGTTTTTAAAAATATAGTCATTACATCTAATTATTTAGATTTGGACAAAAATATTTAGCTTTGTAAAATTAAGACTGCTTTTTAAACTTAAAAGAGGAAAGGCTGTAAGTTCTGATAAGATATATTGAAAAGTTTTAAAACTTGAAGATATACTAGCTTTAAATTATTATTTTTGGTAGAAATATATGAACCCAAAAAATTATATTATCTGCAATTGAAATAAAAATTAGAAAAGTAAAAAATTCTGCAATGATTATTCTAAAATGTTATTTTTTAAAACTGCAGGACAAAAAATGACTGAGTTATCATCACAGTCTTGGTCTCATATTAGATAATTAATAATAGCCATTTTTCACCAGAACAATCCAAAGATGAAGTGACAATAGATGTTTTTACACATATTGTTATCATCTGTTTAATATATGCTATATCTGAGAACAATCACTATGCTACCAAACAGAGGCTTATGTGAATTTAACTTATAAAAATAATTATACTACTGCAACTTGAATTTATAGTTTAATAGATGAATAATACAACCATTATAAGAATATTAACTACATATATATTAACTATTTATATATCACATAAATTCAATACTTACATACCTGAATGAGTTTTAAAATTATAATAAAGGTCACAGTGACCTGTTTAAGTCCCTAGATTTGCTTTGACATATTCAGAGACAAGTCTCTCCACAATATTAGTTATCAAGGCCAGCACACAATGATCTCTAGCATTGTTGTTGCTGCAAGCACATTTGCACACATGTAGCTTCTATTAGCAAGTGTTCCTTGGTTCTTTCCTAGACCAATTTTTTACTATTCATTATTAGAACTCCTGTTCTAATTGGTTGAGCCACTTACATCCTGCTGACATCTAATATTATGTATTATTCTAGATACATCTGCTTAAGTAAAACCTTTTTTCAATTGTTAGTTATTAATTAGTTGTTGATGGAATTCCATTCTTATCTCTTTTTAAAAAATTTGTTTCCTCAGGTTATAATGAAAATTGAAATTCTTTTTATCTACTAATATGATGTTTTAACTTTACTTTTTAATTAAAAGTTATTATGTTTATTTTTAACTTTAAATGTCTATATAGTTCAGCAAAGATATATATATATTGTGACAGTCAGATGATGTATGTTGATTTAACCCAGTTCGAATACTAGGCGAAAGTATCTCGAGGCCATCCATACGCGAGATATTAAATCAAGAATACTATGACCTCTGCCCTATTTGCCTATTCTCGAAGCTAATTACGAACAAACAACATTATCTAAGACACACATAAATTATTTTCTCACTGGCCACAAAGCTTAGCAACAGAGGTAGAGACATGGATGGGAACACCTATGGAGCTAAATAGTTAAATGTGCAATAAAAGTACTAAGAAACATGTGTTTTGCGTGCCTGGATCATTGGAAAAGTAAAATAAAGCATTATAATAAAATTAGGAAACTCAAGCTTTTTATAGTTAAATAATATGTTTAATTAACAACTTTAAAATATGAATAATGATTTAATGGCCTCCGCTATTCCCCTAAATTAATGAAAACTAATTAGACAATAAAAACAGATTAATATGTTTGCGGTCTAAATCTTTTCTTCCCAATTTTATTAAAATTGTCAACCCGAATCTCCTCGATAAAGTGCAATAATAAAAATCTTTCACAAAGCATTTTTTAATTGCTTTGCACTAAAACAGAGTTTAAAAATTATTTAAAATGTATATAGCTAAATCTGATATACGTAATAAGCTAGTGGCGGACAAAAGAAGTGTTATCGAGGAGATCAAGTTGGCAAACAAAAGGAAACTTACTCGTATTGAATTTTACAAATATAATGAAAATTGGAAAGAGATTTAAATGAAAAACTTAACTTTTAAGCTTAACCGCAATGGAATACGAAATATTTATAAACATTAGTAATGAAGAATAGCTAAGGAAAAAAGGGTTAAATATATAGATAGATGATCACACAATAAAAAAAATATATATATATATATATATATATATATATATATATATATATATATATATATATAAAAATATATATATATCTAAGACTAGTCTAATAAAAAAAATGGTTACATTACAAATATAATTAAATACAACAATTTATAATATAATTCAGTGAAGCACTTAAAAAAGGGTATGAACAAAAAAAGTAGAAAGTAAATAGTTCAATGAAGGAGAGATACTATTACTGTCCTGGTTCCTTGGTCATGTTCCATCGATGAGCGTAGCTTGATCCGTCCATCGATAGGTATTTGTCCGGACAATGAAAATATGTAGCATGGTTTCATGAAAAGTCCTACAGACATGGCACAGAGTTCAGATGACTATTGAGTGGATACTAAGGCATTTTGATGGTATTTAGGAACCTCAGCGATAGGCAAAGCTATTTATTTGCCTAGCCAAGCATAGTAGAATCCATCAAATTCATATGACTTTTATATTGAGCATGTTCAAACTTCTCCATGATTTTGAAGACGACACTTGTATAACTTTGTGGAATAAAATCTTAACAAACAAAAGCAAAATCTGCAAGAGTTCTCCAAAGAGAAATCTGAATGCCTGCAAGAAAACTCTGAATGCCAGCAAGAAAACTTTGAATGCCAGCAAGAAAACTTTGAATCACCAAGTCTTTTGTTCACTCTCCTATTTATATGTTTTTTTTGTAAGCTACCCTCTATTGTTTGTATGATCTTAGATCTTGATAAGCCCACCCCCACTCTTTGTTTCTAGGTAACATTTTCTAAAAATAACCTTTACTTTTTTACTCTAAATTTCTTTCTTTAAACTTTGAATTTTATTAATTAAAAAAAGAACGAGAAGGCCATCTTTAATTTGCCTTGAATGGGCTAATTAATTAGAAATATACATTCTTTTAGAAAATGTTGGTGGGCTTATCTCAAAATCAAATCATACTAAATATTTGAACAAGATTTAAAAAGAAAAATGCATTCTTATTTCTTTTAATAAAATAAGTATTTTATTTCAGCAGAATTTTGCATTAACTCATATATATACGCTTGACGTATATATATGTTTGACTAATAGATTTTACAAGTAATTTTTATTAACAGAAATCTAATCTTAGAATGGAATTTATTTAACAAAATATTTAAATGCAATACAAATTATATAAACGTAATTAATTTTAGCTTTAATGCAAAACCCTGCTGATATTGGACTATAAACTTAATTCAGGTCTATAATACTAACTAAGTTTATAGAAGGCTGTGAAGCATGGATCGGACTTCAGATCCATTGCTTCAATAGATAGATAGATAGATAGATAGATAGATAGATAGATAGATAGATAGATAGATAGATAGATAGATAGATAGATAGATAGATAGATAGATAGATAGATAGATAGATAGATAGATAGATAGGTAGGTAGATAGGTAGGTAGATAGGTAGGTAGGTAGATAGGTAGGTAGGTAGGTAGATAGATAGGTAGATAGGTAGGTAGATAGGTAGGTAGATAGGTAGATAGATAGATAGATAGGTAGGTAGGTAGGTAGGTAGGTAGGTAGGTAGATAGATAGATAGATAGATAGATAGATAGATAGATAGATAGATAGATAGATAGATAGATAGATAGATAGATAGATAGATAGATAGATAGATAGACAGACAGACAGACAGACAGACAGACAGACAGACAGACAGACAGACAGACAGACAGACAGACAGACAGACAGACAGACAGACAGACAGACAGACAGACAGACAGACAGACAGACAGACAGACAGACAGACAGACAGACAGACAGACAGATAGATAGATAGATAGATAGATAGATAGATAGATAGATAGATAGATAGATAGATAGATAGATAGATAGATAGATAGATAGATAGATAGATAGATAGATAGATAGATAGATATATAACACAATTGTTTATAATTGTTTAACATACATATATAAACATTGCCTACTTCCCCCAAATGCAGAGATTTACATTTTCTCTGAAGTCTAGATAAAATCACAAAGACAAATCAGTTGGTTTTTTTTAACCTGATATGATGGTAGATTAACATTTACAGCAGCTTCTTTTGTGTTAGTCTCTTCTGTTACACATTCTTCTTTTTCCTTATTAGGCTAAACAGCTCGAGTTCTTGTTTAGGTTCCTCAGATCGATCTTCTCCTTCAGAATCAGTATTGTTAAATAACTAGGATATTATGTCTTCACTTTGAATAGATTAATGTGTTTTTGTTTTAGTGTGCTTCCATTTGTACAAATCATTACAACTTGTTTCGATAGATATCACTTTATTATTGCTTTTGTCCACAAATTATTTAGGCTATTTTTGACCATACTCATTCATCTGACATAAACTTATGTGTGGTAGGTTTTTTTTTAATGTAATCCTCATTAGGTATAACATTTGACAATTTTGTAGACAGCTTGTGATCTAAATATAATTCTGCAGGTTATTTTTCAGTTTTAGCAGTTGGACTCAGTTGCTGATACAAGAATGCCATATAAACTGCTTCTAATATTTTTCTGCCAAATCATTAGATTGAGAGTAGTAAGAGTCTTATGTGTTTTATCCCCACTCTTTCATACTCTCTTTGAACTTGTTTGATGTGAAACTAATTCCATTGTCAGAAACTAAAGTTTCAATAAGACCGTTACATGAAAAAGTTTCATGATCATTAGATTGAAAATGGTAGGAATCATACGTGTTTTATCCCCTACTCTTTTATACTCTCTTTGAACTTGTCCGATGTGAAAATAATTCCATTGTCAGAAACTAAAGTTTCAGTAAAACCATTATATGAAAAATTTCATGTAATTTTTCAATTGTCTCATCGAAACTAGTGCTCTTAATTAATTTGTATTCCCATTTTGAGTATACATCGACTACCACAAAAAATAAACATTCCTCAAATGAGCCCATACGATCAACTTGATTGTGTTGCCACAGTCTTAATGCTTTTGGCCATATCTCAAATTTTTCAGACAGCATTCTATCACATGATTGACAATTCACTGCAATTTTTATGAAATTATCATTATCACAGTTAATGTTTGGCCACCATACATAGCTTTGGGATAAAGCTTTTGCTCTGATTATACCTGGGTGATTTTCATGTAATAATTGTGGATTAAATCTCTACCATTAACTGATATTAGTACAGAATTGCCCATCAGAATATAGCCTTTGCATACTGATAATTTATTATGAACATTCCATAATTCTTTATAGAGAAATGTTGGATGTTTATCAAGTCAGGCTCTTGGATTTGGCTTATAATCCACTAGTAACCCTCATCTTTCTTTGTTCAACCAGTTACTGTTTTACTATTAAATACATGTGACTTTAGCATATTTATATAATTGATTTCAATTTCAGTGTATGTTGCTCTCAGTCTCATCTGGCATACAGGAGAGTGTTGGCATGTCCAATTTGCTTTCCCTTTCAATACTGTGATATGTTATCATAGTCAGAAAGTATGTTTAGCCATCTTAACATGCAAGAGTTAAGATCCTCAGAAAGTTATTTGCTTCCAAAAATTCCCAAACAAAGGTTTATGATCAGTTACAATAGTAAATTTGTGAATTCCAAATAATATAGCAAGAGCTTCCTTGTCCAGATGACTGTAATTCTTTTCAGCTTTAGACAGAGTGCATGAAGCAAAGGCAATATGTCATTGACTGCTGTGTGATGGATGATCTATTACTGCATCTACTACTGCACCAATTCCAAATTCAGATGTGTCAATCATAAACAGAAATTCCAAATCACTATTATAATTAACAAGTAATTTATTTGAAGTGAGAAATGATTTGTTATGCAAAAATACTTGCTCTTGTGTTGATTCCCAGTTTCATTTCTGCTTCTTTCTCAATAAATCATATATGGGTCTCACTACATGAGCTTTGTCCTTTAAAAAATTATCTTAAATTACAAGACCTAAAAAAGCTTGTAATTGTTTAATATTATTTGGCTTTGAAGCTTAAGTTACAGCTTTGACTTTACAGGAGAAGGAAATGTACCCTTATTTGAAATTGTATGCCCCAAAAATTTAATTTTGTTCAGTTTCCAGATACATTTTTGGATGTTTGATTTTGCTCCAAATTTATCCAGTTTTTTTTGCCCATGTTATATAGATGACCTCTCAGTTCATTCTCTATTATAGTGATAATTAGAATGTCATCAACAAATAGTATAATACCCTCAAATCCATTAAGAGAGCCTCAATTATCGCTGCAAAATACTAGATGTAGAAGTTATTCCAAACAAAAATCTTTTGAATCTGAATAATTCTACATGAGTGGTTAATGTCAGTATTTCTGAAGCTTTGTTTGTCACCAATATCTGTGGAATGCCGAGTTAAGATCTAATTTATCAAAATAAAATTAGATTTTTGCTAGAATTAGGAATAGGGATGCATGATTTTTCATAGTTTTATTTACTGATATGCAGTATTCATTGCGAAAACAAATTTGACGATTTAGTTTAGTAATTATTACTAATGGCATAGTCTAATCAGATTTCTGTGTAGATTCTAAAATGCCATTCTTCACTAATTTATTAGTTCCTTCTCCATGTTGACTTTCTGAGCAAATAGAATCTTCTTCAGTTTGAAAATTATTGGGACTACTTTCTGAGATAACTCTAGTGACACAGGGATGGTTTTTATTTTTACAGGTTCCACATTAAACAATTTAGGAAATTTTTCGTTCATTTCTCATTTTCCTTTCAATGTCAATTTTTTTCACCAATGTAAATGTAATATCCAATGTTTTGAACCAATAATTATTGATTAGTGAGTTTATTGAAGCATAAACTATACACAATGGTAAATAAAAAGTTTTATCATTTATTTTACTGACAGGAGTTTTAACTATTCCTTTGATTTTAATTGCATTACCATTAACATCTAAAGCCTTTAAGTCAATTTGCCCGATTATCAGTGGCTTTTTACAACTAATAATTATAGAACTCCTTTCACGTGCCAAAATTAGAGATATGCCACTTCCACTATCAATTTCCATAGATATGGGCTTAACTGATGGTCGTTTACACATTTTTATGCTAGCTGATTTTAATTTCTATTTAATATTCCTTTATGGCTGTTGCTGTCTTTATCAGGTTAATCTATCTGTGTTTTACTTATTATCTCCACATGCCCTATTTTGTTACAGATTTTACAACGTTCACTTTTATGAAAAAATGATTGCTGGCTTTATGGCCAGCTGTTCTTCAACAAAAGCAAATAACGATAGATTTATTAGTATTATAAGTATTTTTTTAAATTTCTAAATATCTTTCTTTTAGATTTACATGTCTTACAAATGCAGGTTTATATTTTATTTTGGATTTTTGCCTCCATGAATTCTCTTGATTGGTCAAGAACCAATTCAGGAGCTATGCCACATTTTATAACTTCACTATATTTTATTTCACTGCCAGATAACAGCTGTTTTATTAAACTATCACTACACTCACCCCCACAGAAATTGTTCAAGGAGTGCTTCATCTAGAAATGAGCCATATATGTAATTTTTTGCAAGATCACAAACAACTATGTTGTAATTATTTTTTCCATTTCTGCCTTGATAGCGATTTCTGAAATAAAATCTGATAATATGCATAGAGAGATGTGATTTAAAGTAATTCATCAAAGTGATCTTTTATTTGATACAAAGCATAATCCTCAGGAGTAGCCTATTTACAGAACTCATTAGCAATCTCTATTACTTTTTTCCTTGCAAAATACAGCAGTAATGCAATCTTAATTTTCTCATCTTAAACTTTATTAATGAAGAGATATTTCTCTATGTGTTGAATGCCAATTATTGAAATCACTGATGTCAAATTTACCAATTGACAATTGCATTTTAACAGATCTTTTAATACTTAATTAAAGTGGTGGTTTACCACAGGTTCAAATTAAAACTACACCAATTGTTATATCTGGGAGTGATGACAAAGCTACCAAACATAGGTTTATGTGGATTCCACTTGGTAAAAATAATTATATTGTGAATACTTGGGATTATAGTTTAGTAGATTAATAATATAGCCATAACAAGATTATATATATATATTAACTATTTATATATAGCATAAATATGATACTTACATACTCAAAGGCATTCTCAAATCATAATAAAGACCAGAGTTATCTGTTTAAGTCCCTAGACTTGCTTTGATGCATTCTGGAGGCAAACCTCTCTGCAATACTAAATGTCAAGGCCAACACACGATGATGTCCATCATTGTTGTTATTGCAAGTACATCTGCACCCATGTAGTTTCTACTAGTAAGTATCCCTTGGTTCTTTCCTAGACCAATTTTTCACTATATCAAGTTTCTTTTGTTCACTATTCATTATTACAACTCATGTTCTAATTAGTTGAGGCACTTAGATCTTCAAGACATTATCTAATATTATTTATTATCTCTGGATTGCATAAATAAAATCTTTTTAATTGTTATTTATTAATTAGTTTTAGATAAAATCCCATTCTTATCTCTTTTTAAAGAATTTATTCGATTCTTCAGGTTATAATTAAAATTCTTTTATCTACTGATTCGATAACTTTTAATTTTACTTTTTAATTAAAAATTATTATATCTATTTTTAACTTTAAATGTGTATGTATTTTAACATACATGCATATATATATATATATATATATATTGTGACAGAATGGGTTTTGAACCCAGTCACAAATAAAGTATTTAATTGGTAATCATATATATATATATATCTAATATTTAATTTTGTTATTACGTGGTGGTGGTGGTTATAAATACATAAACATGGGGGGGAAGGGATTCTGTCATTTTTAATGATATATATGTGTGTGTGATAAATGCGTGTATAACTAAATTAAGTAGTGGAAAGAGAGAAACGAGATTTTTTTTTTGTTTCATGTTGAAAAACTAGAGTTTTCCTGCAGAACAGGATTTTATTGTTCTGTTATTTAAAACAGAAATGACGACATGAGTTATCACTTCTTCGGATCTGGTTATTCCACCTTGAAGATCGGAAGTGAGGTAAAAAGAAGCTTCTAAAAACAATGGAGGGAGCTATAAAAGTGAGCCACCCACAATGCATAGGATCTTTTTCCGGCAGAGCTACAATAGTAAACAACTCAACAAGTGAATATTTAAAACTCTATAATGGCAGTTTCAACAGACATGTCGGGGTAAGAAAAGCCACATCGGATTCAAACCCCCGATCCCAACTTACTGCAGATGCTTCCATAAAACCAGGATACCTCGAATAACACATAATTCCAGTGTGGAACCAAATAAACCTCATCAGCCAACGGACATAGAAAAATCTAAGATTGCTACCTTGAATGGCCTTATTACCTGAGGGATGGAACTATAGAACAATAAATAAAGTAAATAAAAATTGCTTTTGCTACTTCCCGGGAAAGCAGGTAAAGAACTCTTATTATTAATCTGTAAAAAAAAAAAAATCTTCTTTATAAAAAAGAAACTTTTGTGTTTTTATAGTCAGTGAAAGGTGACTTGTGAAATAACTTTATGATGATCCTTTAAAGTGTCGCTCCATTATGGATGTATGAAAGCAATGAGGGTTAAAATTCACATGATACAAACTTTCATAGTATCGATTTTCACTACTTAAGATATGTTATGAGATCTATGAGAGAATGGCGTATGATTGTGATAAAAAAAAAAGAAAAATGACAGAGTGCTGAATATTATTTTTATTTTTTTTTTATTTCATTCAGTAAACATATATCAAGAAAGTAAAGTACTGACTCAATTTGATTGTTTATAAAATCTTGTTATTTAGTTTAGGATTGATTAGATATTTTTAGACTTAAAAATAAAAATAAAAAAAGAACTCTTTGCCCCATTCATAGCTACTCACGGCTATGACATCACCCGACCATGAGACTGAGCTAGCTGGTGGTCAGAACCTCTCTCACATTCCGTAAATAGTATTCTTGTTGGTGATATATCTACTTCATGTAATACTTATATCCATATAAGTTTGGTGCTTGGTGTCCTTGGACAACCATAAATATGCGTTGCGGATATATCACAGTTGCGAGAATGACCACAAGTTTAAATAATATTTTTCAGGTCGAATTAATTAATTAAATATTAATATGTCTCATACATATTTGATAGTACATATGTGTCTAGTGAGAGGTAAATACGGGTTTTGTTATAATGGCATCCCAACTAAAGGGCTTTCGAAGAGAAGTAGAGGGAATGGGGAGAGTCATGAGATATTAGAAATACGTTAACAAGCGATATTTGTTTATAGTATTGCGAGAAAAGCGAAAGGTTTTATATTTTATGGAAGAAAAGAGTTGTTTTGATATATAGTTCAAATGAAGCATTAAATAAATCAAAGGGCGTTAATTTGTTAAATATATATCTAGTAAGAAATAACCAGTCTTGTCATTTCGTAGCTGCGCAGTAGATCAAACATATGTAAATTATTAAATTTAATTTCTTTGTCTAGTCCGATGAGGTTTCGAGAGGTAAAGTGGCTAACAGGAAGGCAGTGTAGGGTGCTGGGATGGGGGAGTGGGTCCAAAGCATTAATTGAAGGTAAAATAAAAAAGGATAAGTTTATGAAAACAAGAGTGCAAGAGAATATGGAAAAAGAGGAACAGGAAAATATGTTGGAGCGAATTTTAAAAAACTCGAAAGTCTAGAATTGAAATTTGGAGAGATAGAAAAGAGAATGGACAGATTAGAACAGAAAGTGGGAATCAAGGATGTGAATGATTTTGGGGAACAGGAAGGTGAAAAGACAGATATGGAGAGTGGAGATGAACAGAAGAAAGGTGCTCAAGCAAACCCCTTGGGAAAGCTGGCAGTGGCAATAAGTCACACGATGGTGCAAGGGAGTATGAATCAATTCATAAAAGTTCGTCCATTTGCAGGAAGAATGGGGGAAACACCAGTCGAGCACCTACGTAGTTTAGAAAAATATTTCAATATAAATCCCATGTCGGAAGAAAGTTAAATAGTTATTGCATGCAGCAACCTTACAGACAATGCCCAGTCATGGTGGGAAGCACTTGGTCAACATCCGGATACTTTTGAAGAATATAAAAAGGAAGTGAGAGAGGCCTTTTGGTCTGAGGATAGGCAGGAGTTAACATGCTATCAAATTATGCAAGAAAAGTTTAAGGAAGGATACAATGATAGCTACTCTCAATTCTCTCATAAACAGGTGGCTAGACTGCAGACATTGGACACATGAAACATGTCAGAAAGCCATATACTGTGTATTATAAGACACAGTATGCCCATGAGAGTGGAACAGATGATTTTGGGGGCAGGGAAAGAATCACTGGGAGAGATTGCAGAGCTGCTCAATGCCTTTGACATGAGTTCATATGACTATGGTGGGCATCATGAGGCAGTCAAAGAGGACGAAAAGAGGCGGAGAATGGGAGTGGATACCTTTCCAAAATGGAGAGCAACACCTGAAGAGAAGAGACCACTGGAGAAGCTGAAGTTCAGACCAGGAAAAGAAGCAGAGGGGCATATTGGGTGAAATACATGTGTTGTACAAATGGAGCTGTTCAAAATATGCAAATGTATTTGAAGGCTTTTGGAAGAGGGGGTATTGTGACAGAATGGGTTTGAACCCAGTCACAAATAAAGTATTTAATTGGTAATCATATATATATGTAAAGATATATCTAATATTTAATTTTGATATTACGTGGTGGTGGTGGTGGTGGTGGTTATAAATACATAAACATGGGGGGAAGGGATTCTGTCATTTTTAATGATATATATGTGTGTGTGATAAATGCGTGTATAACTAAATTAAGTAGTGGAAAGAGAGAAATGAGATTTTTTTTTTGTTTCATGTTGAAAAACTAGAGTTTTCCTGCAGAACAGGATTTTATTGTTCTGTTATTTAAAACAGAAATGACGACACGAGTTATCACTTCTTCGGATCTGGTTATTCCACCTTGAAGATCGGAAGTGAGGTAAAAAGAAGCTTCTAGAAACAATGGAGGGGGCTATAAAAGTGAGTGACCCACAATGCATAGGATCTTTTTCCGGCAGAGCTACAATAGTAAACAACTCAATGAGTGAATATTTAAAACTCTATAATAGCGGTTTCAACAGACATGTTGGGGTAAGAAAAGCCACATCGGATTCAAACCCATGATCCCAACTTACTGCAGCTGCTTCCATAAAACCAGGATACCTCGAATAACACATAATTCCAGTGTGGAACCAAATAAACCTCATCAGCCAACGGACATAGAAAAATCTAAGATTGCTACCGTGAACGGTCTTATTACCTGAGGGACGGAACTATAAAACAATAAATAAAATAAATAAAAATTGCTTCTGCTGCAAAGCAGGTAAAGAACTCTTATTATTAATCTGTAAAAAAAAAAAAATTTTCTTTATAAAAAAGAAACTTTTGTGTTTTTATAGTCAGTGAAAGGTGACTTGTGAAATAACTTTATGATGATCCTTTAAAGTGTCACTCCATTATGGATGTACTAAAGCAACGAGGGTTAAAAGTCACATGATACAAACTTTCGTAGTATCGATTTTCACTACTTAAGATATGTTATGAGATCTATGAGAGAATGACGTATGGTTGCGATAAAAAAAGAGAAAAATGACAGAGTGCTGAATATTATTATTATTTATTATTTTATTTCATTCAATAAACATATATCAAGAAAGTAAAGTACTGACTCAATTTGATTGTTTATAAAATCATGTTATTTAGTTTAGGATTGATTAGATATTTTTAGACTTAAAAATAGAAATAAAAAAGAACTCTTTGCCCCATTCATAGCTACTCACGGCTATGACATCACCCGACCATGAGACTGAGCTAGCTGGTGGTCAGAACCTTTCTCACATTCTGTAAATAGTATTCTTGTTGGTGATATATCTACTTCGTGTAATACTTATATCCGTATAAATTTGGCACTTGGTGTCCTTGGATGACCATAAATACATGTTGGGGATATATCACAGTTGCAAGAATGACCACAAGTTTAAATAATAATATTTTTCAGGTCGAATTAATTAATTAAATCTTAATACGCCTTATACATATTTGATAGTACATATATGTCTAGTGAGAGGTAAATATGGGTTTTGTTATAATATATATATATATATATAAATACGGGTTTTGTTATAATATATATATATTACAATAAAAATAATAATAATAATGGTAACAAACTATTATAAAAAATCCTTAAATTCGCAGAAGTACTTTCGGCTAATTTCTTAAACCTGCCTCAACTGCTATTAAAATTCAAAAAGAAAACAAAGTGGAAGCAAACGTCATTAATTTAAATTCCAGGAATCTCGTATTTTAAAGTTAGCAGGTTGCCTATTTATTAAATGCATTTTATTCCTATTTATAAAAATTGCCTCTTTAATTTTTCTTTTATTGTGGTTTCTCTCTTCATGAAGAATTTTCACATTTTCAAAATCAAATTTAAATATATATTTACATGTTTTTTCATGATCAAAAAAAAAAAACTGAAGGAAAAATTAAATCACGATTATTTTTATTTTTTGCATGTTTATATAACAATCCATGCTCCCTTAATCTCTTCTCAATAGTTCACCTAGATTCACCTATATATGATAGCATACAATCACAAAAAATTTGATATATGACATTACTTTTCTGCTTGACAGGTATGACGTCCTTAGAACTATTGACTAATTTATTAATATTGTTTGGAATGTAGAATGAAACATTACACCCATTCTTATATATATATCCCTAAAAAATTTCACTTGTGGACTTAAAATAAATAAAATAGATATCCATTTTTTACTATTAATCTTCATTTCCTTTAAATTATTATACTTTTTTTTAAATTGACATAAAGTATTGCTCATTTGTTCCATTTTATAACCAACATCAAGCAATTCCTTGGCAAATATCTTAATATTTTTCAGTTTATCACTTTGGTAACGACATAATTTTTCATTCTGAAGCAAAAACGATCTAAAACTTGCCATCTTATGCATCATTGGTACTTTTGATTTACAATTTATATATCCTATTTTTTGCAGTGGTTTAATTACTAATTTATAATTTAATATAGTGTTATCTCTTGTAATAATTAAATCTAAATATTTAATATTTTTGTCTTGTTCCTTTTCAATAGTCCATTTCAAGCCATTTAACTTATTTATTTCGTCTACAAGCAAATTTATAGTATTATTATTTGCACAAACAAAAACATCATTCACATATCTTTTGTAAATTTTAATATCTCCAAAAGTACACATATTTAAAATAATACTCTCATATGTAGATAAAACAAAATTGCAAACTTGTGCAACTATAGGCAGACCCATGGGCCAATCTTTAGACATTTTATAACATTGACCTTCAAAAGATGCCACAATGTTATCATTAAAAAATGTTAAAGAATCAACAATAAACTTTATCATATATTTACAATGGTGATTTAATTTCTCCTTCAGTTTTCTTTGATCATGAAAAAACATGTAAATATAAATTTAAATTTGATTTTGAAAATATGAAAATTCTTCATGAAGAGAGAAACCATAATAAAAGAAAAATTAAGGAGGCAATTTTTATAAATAGGAATAAAATGCATTTAATAAATAGGCAATCTGCTAACATTAAAATACAAGATTCCTGGAATTTGAATTGATGACGTTTACTTCTGCTTTGTTTTCTTTTTGAATTTTAATGGCAGTTGAGACAGGTTCAAGAAATTAACCGAAAGTACTTCTGTAAATTTAAGGATTGTTTATAATAGTTTGTTACCATTATTATTATTATTTTTATTGTAATTACAATTTTGCTTTAATTAATGGACATTTTATTTTTATATTATATATATAACGCAATTGTTTATAATTGTTTTTCTAGCCATATATGTGTATGTATTTTAACATACATATCCTAAGATAATATATTTTATTTAAGTGATGAAAAAAGTATTTAACAAAGTTTAAAATCTGTTTGAAGCTTTTGTTTATGAAAGTTATTTATATTTAAAATTTGTATATGATTATTAAAAAAACATAATTACTGGTAATAATAAATCTCACATATTTAAAATAAAAATAGTATAAAAGTAATGGCTTTTTGGGTAGATATGCAGCTTGTTTTTATTAAAATGTGACACAGATTACAATGCTTTATGTTGGAATAAGTAATAATATAGAATACTATTCTTAAAGATAGATTTTGCATTATTGGTCCAATGTATGACCCATTCTTCTTTACATTTTTTAATGTAAAAATAGTGAAAACGTTTCAATTAGATTAAGAAAGTATTGATGATAATTCTAATTGGGGATTTCTGGTCTTGATTTGAATGAATTTACTGCTGTAAAGATCACAATTTCATCTTAAACTTATGAATCAACTTTAAGATAATAGACTTTTTTTTAAATTAGAATTTATTGGTCAATTAGAAATACAATATAAAAACAATATATTTTTATGGTTATTAAACATTGCTATCTATGGTTTATCTTGTGTACAAACCTCTAGCAATATCTGGTTAAGCTTGAGGTTGCAAGGGATTGTTCATAATTGAGAATTCTTGGTTTTTTTTTGGAGGAGGTGGAATATTCAGGTTTTAGGCAACTGATAAATTGCCCAGGTATTATTAAATATTCCCATAGGGGTTACTATTTGATCTCTTGTCTTAATTTTCTCCATAATCTAACAAAATGTAGAGATTAAATCACAGTTATTATTCTTGAAGATTATATGACATTTTAGTAACCAGATGGTGATTTTCATCTCGGATAGACTTAGTATATATGGAGATGAGAATGTAATCCAGTCCATGATCATGAACACACTACCCAAGGAATTTAGACCCCATACATTAATGCCTTTAAGCAACAACTGCATTATGCTTTTACATGGACAAAACAAAAGCAAATGTGTATTTAGTCATTCTGATAACAAGTGGAATTCCATAGTTAGCCACCAGGATTTATGTCTAGATTACCATTATTGATTTGATTGGATTGACATTGTATTGCTGGAGTGCCTGTTATGGTTAATAGGCTGTTCTCATTCAAATAAGAAAACTTCATTGGATGGACTTGATTGTCAGGGGATTATTAATTATTCTCATCTGTTGATGTTAAAGTACTTTTTTCCATTTTTTGTCTTTTTTATTTTTGGTTTTGTTAGATTTGGATTTAAAGTGGTAGGTTTAATTTGGTCATAACTAGTATCTGAAGATGTTGAATTATTATCATCATGTTGAGAACTACTTGAATCTATTGTTTTGCTTTTTATGGCTTTGATTTCATGGATGATTGAATGATTATTTGCTTTCATTGGATTATAGTTTATGTTGTTTCTACTTCACTGTTTTCCTTTCCATCAGAGAACTCACCATCCAATGTATTGTTTTCCCCAATCATCTCCATTTGTTCATCCCTTTTGAAAACTTGTTCATCCCAAGTGTGGTGTGGAGGCTCATCTTTGACAAGTTCAACACCTTTACATAAGTTACATTTGTGATTTTTACTCTTGATGTTTTTGGCACTTTGCACAAATACATGTTTGACATTGTTTAATGAGGTGGCTTCTGTCCCCATAGAGAAAACACTGAGGAGGAATGCCACAGAATGATAAGTAAATTGAACATTCTTTCTTTCAAAAGACTGAAGGAATGTCAAGTGGCAATATAGTTTTGTGAAGTGTTAATATAAAAGAAGCATTGTTAGATATGATTTCTATTTTTGATCATTTTTCCCATAGAAATTTGAAATTTTCTACCTTCCCAAATTTGTCTAATAAGCTTTGCAGATTTTGTTGTGAGAATTGAATATGACAGTTTCTTGCCAATACAATAAGCTTAGATTTCTTGCTCATATCAATGTTAATGAGTAATTTTCCATTTAACATGCAGTGGTTGTTTCTAAAAGCTTGTCTTTGGAATTAATTTACAAATTCAACAATGAAATAATGTTTGTTTGGGTGATGGAGAATTCTATTGATTACATTACTAAGGTTCTGTTTCTTAATCATAGCAAAGAATTCATCTACTGAAAAAGTAAAGAGTTGACATTTTTTATTTGTGGTAGTTAAACTCAGTGAGAACTTGTTGTGGAAATGAAAAAAGGATTTACAGAGGTTATGTGGTAATCTGTCGTTGAACTGTTCACTAATGCTTTCATAATAATTTAAATTATAGTTATCTTGTGTTAAACTTAGGTGGGTATTATTGCCTTCATTGTGGTCATCTATTGGGAAATAATCTTGGTCTTCATCAATATCAATTGTGTTTAAGTATGGTGGTTGCTTTTGCTTGGTTAAGGTGTTGTTTTTATTTAGATTTTTTGTAGTTATATTAGCTTAAGTTTGCTTGTTCTTGTGGGATTGTGGATTTAGGAGAGTAGGGTTTGGTGTTTCAGGATTAATGACTTTGTCTTGTGGTGAATTAGTCTTGGCCTTGGTTGGAGTAATTCTAGTAGTGAGAGAGATATCTGGAAAACCAATTTCCTTTCAATTCATTTTTACACTCAATTTTGGATTTTGAATAGTTTTGCCTTGATTATAGCTTTTATGAATTTCTTGTCCATCCAATTCTTCCTTGTTTCTAGTGGGTGTAAGCTTATCATTATCTACATCAATGTGAAAGTTGATTTTGCTACTATTTATATTATTAGTTTTCCCTTTTTATATATTTTCACTTAATCTTGGAATAATTTTAGGCTTGTTTAAAGTAGCTTCGCTGTTTTCTGATGGAGTACCCTCTGTGTTAAAGGAATTATTGTGATATTTATTGAGAAAGTCAATATTTTCAGTGGAATTATTAGTGTTATTTGAATTTTGTTTTTTAAGAAAGATCTTTGGTTTGTTTTTATTTTAACTATTTTTAAGATTTGATTGATTGATTTTGGTCATTCCCAATGCAGCGCCCTCTACTCTAACGGGGTTATAGTTATGATCTTCTTGGGAGTGGAAATTTTCAATGGAATTTTCAGTTTTATTGGAATTTTGATCTTGGAGAGCAATTTTTATTGATTTTTCTTCATTTTGATTAGTTGTCAACCTTGTTTGATTGCTCTTAGTGACTACTTTTTTTCTGTGTTTTAAGCTTGGATTCCATCTTTGTTTCATTTGGTTCTTGTAATTCTTGTGCTTTTTGATTTATATACTCAAAATTCTTACTCATATTTTAAAAGATACTTTAAAACAAATAAAATATGACTGTACCTTACACTGCTGACTCCTTTTCCTCACAACTCCCTCTAGAAAACTGATAATATTTTGTTTTTTCAGGAGTATGAACTGAAAAGTGTTTCGTCTATAAGTGCCATCTGGTAATCTTTGTAAAAAAAAAATAGCCCTCATATGTGTAATAAAGATTAATTTAAGGATTCTTTAAATATGTCTTATATTGTTTATTTAATTAAAAAATAGGATTGAAAACGACTATTTATGTCATAAATATTAATTTAAGGACTCCTTCAAGATTTCTGATTTTATTTTAATTGGAAAATAGAGTGGAAAATGTTAAATATACAGTTTTAAAATAGCAATAATGAGTGTAGATATATTGTAATATCGTAGCTTAGTTTCTATTATTAATTGAAAAATCACCTATAACTTTCTAATGCCCTGTTTTTTTTTTTCTTTTTGAGTTCAAATATTCATATTTCTTTAGTATGCATATATTAATATAAGATAAAAGATTAAGTTGAAATTTTAAAAAACTATAAAACTTTATTTTAAAAACAATCAATCATACTTATCTAATTGTATAAGAATTTTCTGCTCTATTCTCAATTGCAATGTAATTGAAAGCCTAACATTTAAATGTATATATTGATCTTCATTTGTTTAATTGTAAGCACTAATAATTATAGATTTATATAAAAATTTTACCGTTGTGGCACTAACTTTTAAATCTAAATGCGCTATGGTTTTTAGAATTTATTAATTTAGATAATAGCCAAATTAATGTTGAGTATTTGTTACTAAATAAGGTTATTTAAGAAGCACTAAAGATAATAAGATTTAATGATAAATTTTGATTATATTAAAAACATTATGCGTAAAAAATAACAGTAATTATATATATAGAATATTTACGTGTGGTTTTTTGAAGATGTGTATTGACAACACAGGAAACTTAAATTCTTTTTCACTTAAGGATTCATGATTATAAAATATCTCCACCTAAAATAAATAATAAAACTATTAATATGCAATAAAAACAAAACTATTATTGGATTATAATATGTAATAAAATTAAAAATTACTAGTTCCTAATCCAATATGCCTTTTTGTATGTTACATAGATATATACATATATCTATGTTATAACTAACATATATCCACATACTTGTGTATAATTACTATATAATAATGGAAAAATACTTTCCATGTCTTTAGGTCGTATCCATAGCTTTCCAGAAATTATATATTTCATTATTAGGTTTTGCTTATTTATTGACTTATAAGAATTATTACTTTATTTTTGTTTTAAGATATCTGCTTTCTAAGATCTGAATCTAAGTTGAATTTAATGATGTAAGATTTCTTATGATCAAAGAAAACTGAAGAAATATTTTAAGTACAATCACTTATACTTTTTATGCATAAAATAACTGGTGTTTCTTTAATCTTTAATCTGAAAAAAAAGTACCTTTAATAAATAAGTATTGATGAAACTCACAATTCTTGGAAAATCATATGACAAATGTTTCTCATCTACATAAGCCCAGTTGATAATGATTTATTTTTTCATTATTATGAAAAAATGGTCACATGTTACAAGAGTGTGTGGGCATTTAACAGTTATTATAACAATTAGTGCATTGCATGGTTTCATGCAATTGTAGAGTAATAGATTCTGGAACTCAAAATTCATGGATCTAGATCTCACTTTTTATTAGATTTTTTTATAAACTCCCAAATAATATATCACTCAATTATTTATCATAGCAAATACTATTTTAAACTGTTTAGTAGCCTTTGAATGCATTGCATATTTGTCATTACTAAATTAAAATTTTTGTTATAGCAAATCTTTACAATTTCAGCAATAAAATTTCCTAAATTGTTAATTTGTAAGATCTGTTTGTCTATATTTTTTTTTTCATATTTGCACTGTACTTTGCAAATTCTTTGATAGCCTGATTAGAATCCTGAAACAAAACACTGCCACTTTTATGATTGTTATTACTACTGTATTGTTATTATTATAAACAAAATTGTGTCTATTCCTCTTCAAAATTAATTCTTAGATTGTCTTGATATAAATATTTAATCAAACTAAAGTTTTTGATCCAATGGGGGCCATACACAAATTTATCTCAATTTTGAAAAACTAATAAATATCAGACATTGTGATGATATTACTTATCTATTGTGGTAATTTAATATTATTAAAAAACATGAGAAGAATTTCTGAGACTAATTATAAAAAACGCATAAAACAGACGGGATTAGTAATCACTCTAATGCTCTTAATTCCTTCTCTTTAATAAACAAGTAATTATAGATGTAGTATAACGCATGAAAAATATTACCAGGTTCTTTTTATCTAATATTAGCAACATAAGATTAGATATTCTATATCTAATGCATGACTTTCTTGTACTCACAGATTTGTAACAACCTTTTTTTTTTCAACATCATTTCCGATACAATGCAATTTTTACATATTACAAGCTCTGTTCTATCATTTTCTTCGACATGATAATCCATTCACTTTTTTACTTTTTTATTCTTTGAAATCAGAATATTATCATTTCTCTGAATTTCTTTTACATTTTTAATTAAAAAATAGTTTCTATGCTCTGTGTCCTCCTGATGCTTTTTATATTTTTACTATAATGCCTCACAGATATAAATGATCTATATTCCTAATGGTTTAGCTTTATATCCAAAAGATATATTTGATCAGCATTCATGTTTTTTTACTTATATTATTCATATCATTAAGTGAAGTTTTATCTAAAGATCAGACTAATCATCTTAATTTTGTTTTGTTTTTTTTGTTTTTTTGTACTTTTCTTCAGAACTCTGCAGAATATATTATTGTGAACTAAGTTTGAGTAGTGTTTACCTTTTTTAGAATATCATGATAATATTATCATAAATGAGAATTTTCAGGCACATAATATACTCATTGTGTTATTAAAATATTGATTTAAATGGCATTCTTTCAAGATTCATTTTTCTCACTAACAAAATTATCATCAAATGTATTGCAAACTGTATTGGAAACATCTCTCAAAAACTTACAAGTTTCTGCTGCAGTACTGCTGGGGTTATTTTTAATAGAATAAGCCAACATTTCAAGTTGGGATTGTAAGCTCAATAAGATAACTGTAAAGTTAAAAAATAACTAGGAATTACATTTCCATAAAAACATATAAAAAATTATGAATTAATTTATTGACTGTGACAGCTTCAATAAATTTAAAAGACCACTTATGCATCTAATATATATGTTTCATAGATTTTCTAATATATATAAAGTGTCAACATGATCCTCAGCCTAATTAAATTCTAACCAAATGCATTCAGACTCATTTAATTACTATTTAAATATCTTCCCAACAATAATTCCCAAAAGTGCAATCATTAAATCTAACCATCATTTCAGGTTATATTCCAGCATTAATTTGTTAAATATTTTGAATTATATCACAGACAGAGGATCTTTACAGTTATGAGATATTCTAATCACATTTCCATTATCCACAATTAGGATTTTTCATTATATACTTTGTTTTCCCAGATTAAGTTTAATACACTATTGGTTTTGCATTTTTAATTTGATCATATCTCTGCTTGAGTACAGTAAACATGCAATAAAATAGTTATTTCCTATATAATTGTGTGTCATGCCATTACTAATATATATATATATATATATTCTATAAATTTTAGAAGTCATACTTTTCTCTCTTTGTACAAATTATCATTTTGCTATATGCATCTTACTATTTAGTGTATCACTTTGATACTCTTCTCTATTTTTACAAGTTTCTCATTTTCTTTTTAATTATTCGTGACTGATCAATATGTACACTTATCAATAATGTCTATTAGTGATTATATGTGCAGTTCTTTAGCTGATACTTTGTCATTTCTTCAGTCATTAACCAAAAAAATAATTAAATTATAGATAATAATGAGTGCACACCTTGTGGCACATAAGGTTAGAATTACATACAACTGGTAATTTATCACATATGATGGTTACATTTTCATGATTGAGCTGATGCACTTTTATGTTATTTAGCCACTTATGATGCTCATAATATGAAGTTTCTTTACAATATAATTACCATGAATAAAAAGTTTTGTCTTTTTTTTTTATTTTGCCACAATTTATTACATTTGAAATCATGTTTTTTTAGGACAGCAAAATAAGTTACTTTATGAGAATTACAATTCAAATGACAGCTTTTCCTGAATCTTAGAATGTAAAATTGAATGTTTACAGATTCTCTCAAATTACATAGTTCTCTCTGCTTGTAGTTTCTAGACTTTTCAATATTATTTTTTTTATTTATAGCTTTATGTACCATGAAAAAAAAATGTCTCCCATCATTCTTTGACTTAATTCTTTAAAGAATTTATAATATTTTAAGGAAAAAAACAAGAAGTAAAAAGTGATTCCTAGATTCTTCTTTCCTTATATATATATATATATATATATATATATATATATATATATATATATATATATATATATATATATATATATATATATATATATATATATATATATATATATATATATATATGAATTAATTTTATCTTTTTTCAATTACATTGTCTAAGTTTATTGTCATTAAAGTTTTTAAGAAGTTTTTTTCTTAGTTCAGGTAATGTACTTTCAATATATATATATATTATTATATATATATATATATATATATATATATATATATATATATTGTGCCCTTTTCTTTAGGTCAGTAATAGTTATAACAGTCAATTACTAAAAAATTTTAAATTTAAAATATGTTTTTTTAATACATTAATTATATTAATTCAATTATATCTTTAAAGCACAATTTGAAGCTAAAGAGAATACGTAGTATAAAATCATTTAAAAATGGTTATGTAAAGCTTGAAATATTGTTGCATATGGTTGTAAAAGCTGGCCATATTAAATAATACAGCTATAAAAATTAAAAGTATATTTAATAAATTTGATTTTAATAGTTTAAAACTGATAAGTTACTAAATACAGTGTTTAAATTTATAATCATATTTAATAAACAAAAATTAATATCGTACATTTTTAAAATAAACTTTACGATGGTGAAAATTATATCTAATTCTATATTTTCTAAATTGTTCTTCCAAATTTTTTATAATTATTTTATATAATATAATAAGTGTATCAATTTTATTAGTCTAGGCAGAGAAATAGATTGAAAATCGTCTGTCAAAGTTATTAATCAAGTGATTTTTAATGTATACTATCACACACACGCATGTTTGAATTAATAACAAAGTTTAAAATATTTTAAAAGTTATATTATAGAATTGGATAGAATTATTGCCTATCATAAAAATAAATAGTATTAAACATTAAGTTAACTATCGTATAACATGTTTAAATAATGTAATAAAGACGAATACATTCATAATATAAAAATTAAATATTTTATTTAAATAAAAATAGATAAATTGAATATTAAGAAATGGAATAAGTTATTAAATGTTATTTTAAAAGTTATTTTAAATGTTTAAATAGTTTTAATAAAATAATTTATTTAAAAGTAATATTTTAAATAATATTTTAAGTTCATTACGTCATAATTTTTTATTTTCAAATATAATTCTGCTATAAATTGAAAATATGTAAATTTTTTCTCAAGCTAAAGTAAGAATTAACCAATAGGAATAGGTATTCTTACAGACTATAAATATTGTCGTAACTAAGTTATCAAGGGAGATTAATAATGTATTGAAACCGGAGAAAGTCAATTTTTTTTTTTTTTTTGGTACTTTCTTATCGTTTATTTTGCAAAAACTAATTGATAATTTTAAAGTGGTTTTTGCAAAAGAAAGTTTTGGAAAAAAATTATATATTTAGAAACTTTGTGGAGATGATTTTCTAATTTTTAAAGTACTTACCAGTCGTATTTTATCTAAAAGTTTAACCTAAACTATGCAATAAAAAATGGATATATTACGAAATAAAATGCATATAAATTGTAATACTGACGAAATATTTGAAATATTTATTGATACAGCTTTATTAATATTTCACCGAAGAACTGTTTTTGGTACATAAAAAACCACAGCTTGGACATCATACAGAGTCTAATGAAAAAAATTGGAGATGCATTATTATTTATAAGCTTATTCAAGATTTATTTTTTAAATGGTAATAAGATAATCATATGTTGCATGAATTATTTTATATAATATGATATTCAAAGGTGTAAAGTGTTATATACTTTCTGAAGGTGGCATTTTTAAAAGTGTTTTCAAAATTTAAGAAAGAACCCAGGAGATTATGTTATAGAAGCGTTTTTGATATTAAAATATCTGTTCTTAGAATTATTTAAAATGTACTTGGAAAAGATTTGTTCAAAAGTACTTGAAGTTTTTATTTTAAAAGAGATTTATAAAAAAAATACCAAACGAAAGTTTAAATGTATCAAGAAGGAAGGAAATGTATATAAAAAAAGTGAACACATAGTTAAAAAAAATGGATCCATGGAAATACAAATAGTACTTAAAAGTTTATCGAATATTTTAAAGTTAAATTAGATGGATTGATGCATCCGATATGCAAAGAATATTGGTAGAGAAGATTAAGAAGCTTCACTGGATTAATTAATATTATCGTCCTAAAAATTAAAACCAATGATTATTTTCTAAATTTTACTAAATGGATTAATAATTATTTTTATTTTAAACTTTAACGCGCTTAGAGGAGAACATTTTTGGAAAACTCTAGAGAAAATAATAAACATTTTGGACTTATCAGGAACTGTTGTCAAGAAAATATGTAACTATAGTTTTGATTCTTTTTATTTTGTTAACCTAATTTAAATCTAAATTTTTATATAAGATTAGGAAAAACATAAAAACATTAATTTATTAATATTCAAAATTTATAATATAACAATCTAATAATTTAGCTAAAAATATTTTAATATAAAGTGTATGGGTGTGATTTTTTTTTTTATATCTGGAATGCTCAAGTGGACAAAGGAAGCCTACTGAACACGATGACTAGATAAAGGTTATTGGTAATAATAATAACTATTGATAATTTATAATGTATATTTTTTTTGTTTTCTTTAGATCGTCCATAAATTGGAAGAATGAAGTGTAAAAGTTTTTTTACTTATATGTACCGCATTTTATACAACATTTTAAAAAAAAACATTATGAGATAGGATTGATTTGAAAATATGCATACGACAATTTTTTTTCTATTTTTTTTTTTTATTAGTGATATAATCCAACATAACAAATAATTATGTGATTCTTTTAAAATTTTTATGCTATGGGATATTCAAATCTTGTCTAAGTAGATTGTATATGATTAGACATATAGAGTAATGAAACAAGCAGACTCTTCTTGTGGAACAGCTAGATTGTTTAACTATTAATGAATTTTATTTAATGTTTTGTAAATGCAGACAGTTATTTATCGATGTAAGCTGTAGAAAAATCTTGAGAAATAATATTGAGATAGTGGCTTGGAAGTACTATAGTTAGCAGGAAACCAAGATGATGTATTTTTTTAAAAAAAGAAAATAGGATGTTATAAGGAATGGAAATAATATTTAGTCTTTATGTGAATATCAGCATAGTTAACATAGCCCTATGACTGATACACATTTTATTGGACAGTGTTTATATTTCTTTAAATATTTGATGTTCTAATAAAGCTGAAGAAATAGCTTTAACATCGTCCCTGTACTAGAGGATATTAGGCAGATAAATGTCCTACCTCTTCGCACTGTACCATGATTTTGAGATATGTTAAGAGTATTACTCTAGCTTTCTTCCTTAATCCTATGTATCTGTTTTCGCTATCTTTATTTCATGTAACTGCATCGTTTAGTAAGATATGTTTAAGAGAAATGATAAATAATTTAGAACTAAGGTTATGCTATCGTTTTTTGTTTTTTTTTGGATAAGATTAGTTTATTTGCTTATAAGGAGCAGAATATTATAACTTAAATTTGAAGATCCAAAGTATCCTAAGGAAAGAAATGAATCATAAAATATATTTTGAATTTTATTTCGGAAATGAAATATAATTTTTTTTTAAAATAAAGTATCTGAACAAAGATATTTTTTTTTAAAGTGATAATAATTTTAAATGCTTTAGTATTATTTTTTTAAGAGAAAAATAAGTATTGCATATTTTAAAATACAATAGTACAAAGTAAATTATGTAAACAATATGCATAGTATATTTTTTTATTTATTGATTAACAGAAATATATTGATTATTACACTTATATCATACTAAAGTAAGGCTTAAAGAAGAATATATTATGATTAGTAAACATTGTGTGATAATACTAAAATCTAGTACATAATTTTGGATAACATTTTGTGTAACATCTTTGACTTTGCAAGATGAAATTTTTTTTTTAATATTTTGAGAGGTCCATACTCATTATAAAATTTCGTTTTCTATAGAATGCTTTCTAAATATGAATTTTTTAAAATCAGATAGTTTAATAATATTAAGGATAAAATGCTGTTGCTAATAAAGTGGATAAATATACTTGTAATAAGTTAACCATAATGAGAAACCAAATAATAACATTTTTTTAAAATTTTGTCCTAAATCTAAATAAAGATGTAATTGAAATATAAATTATTTTTTATATAACCCGGTAGATCAAACTGTAAAGTAAAAAAGTTAAGGTTATCCACTGTAAATAGTGTAAATAAATTGTTTATTTATTTGTTGTTAGTAATAAACTTTGTTAAATTTTTGTTATTTAAAAAATTTTGTGTCCGAGTTATTTATTTCTCCACATCGCCTTATGAAAACATGATATATGCAAAGAATCGAAACAAATATATAATTTTGCACAAAAAGATAAATAGAGAATTATTTAAGAATTTAAATATTTTATTGGTATTCATTATAATTAAATAATCATAATCTTACATTATTTTATTGGTCATAAATCAGTTATCACAATATTATATTAAATTATATGCTATCAGTTGCCACACATACTTTGTTTGTCAGATTATTAAAATGCTACCACATATTTATTATATCATTACATGAAGAATATTATTATTATTATTTATTTATTATTAGTTTCAGTGTAGTAGATTATGACATAAAATCCCTTCTCATATTTTACTACCGTATTTTTATTAATTTAAAATAAACTTTATGAACCTGAGATTATTTTATTGAGCTAGATTATTAAATAGAAGATTAAAATTTAATTATTAGTTTAATCTTAGTGAGTAGAAGTAATTAAAGTCGTAAGAATACTATGAGTTTGTTATTTGAACGTAATAAAAGGGGGGATAGTGTTCTTATGCCATTGAGGTAGTATCCTGTGGGATATTGGCTCAATATAATCTATCTTGTCACCTGTATTTTCACTTCAAGTCTCATGAAAAAATTAAATATTTATTTAATTTATTTTTATAAACTGGACCTTATTTGTATTTTAAATTTGAGCTAGTGAAATATTTTAATTTTAATGCTGAATATTTTAGTTATTAATTATTAACTGAGATAGAACCCGTTTTATTTTATATCATA
The DNA here is from genome assembly GCA_028023455.1 of Epiperipatus broadwayi. Classification (NCBI taxonomy): domain Eukaryota; kingdom Metazoa; phylum Onychophora; class Udeonychophora; order Euonychophora; family Peripatidae; genus Epiperipatus; species Epiperipatus broadwayi. Next base: position 3,902,235 of record JAQFVV010000016.1, read on the forward strand.
TACTATTCTGAAGTGAGGATGCATGAGAGCAAGGTCAGAATATATATATATATATATATATATATATATATATATATATATATATATATATATATATATATATATATATATATATATATATATATATATATATATATATAACCTAGCATCATCCTCTGTGAACTAATATATAAATACATATAATCATGTGGGATGGTTTAATATTTGTATATTTATTTCAGTATAGCTTATGCACTGAGATTATATATGCATGTGTGTGTAATATTCAAACAGTGTAACAGGGAATAAAAAATAAAATCTAATAAATAAACCAATATTTCACAATACATCAAGCCTCTTTAATCTTTCCCTTTCTATCATTTCTTTCCCCACAAATTGTCTTAACAATACCGGGATCAAACCCATGCCCATATTTATTTTTAAGACTATAAAGCACAAAAAAATATTTGTTAATCAGTTTTAGCTATTTTATACATTAATTAATGTTGCATCATTTTTAATCTCAATTTTTTTTTCATTCTACCATAGTGTATGTAAGATAATCTGATTGGATGCAATTCAGTGCATATATGACATTAGACCTGTCAGATTAATCTATTTTAGCCATATTATTTATCCACTAACTCATAGTAATGGTTAACCTAAATCTAATATTGCACTTATCTGCACAGATTTTTCCAATTTTATTCCCTACCCTTGGTACATATGAGATTGCCTTCCATTTTTTATCATTTCTAACTTTTTCATTCATAAACATAATATTTCTAATTAAATATTCTACATATCTATACATAACAGTTGCATTAAAAACTGATTTTATCTTATCAGAAATATAAATTTCCAAATTTCTCAATCTTTTCAGACACAAGCTAACATAAATAGTTGTTTTGATACAAAAACATTCTCAAACACAAATTTATGTGGCATTAGTACCTGACATCTCACATTGGACAACTCTCTAATATTAAATGGTTTAACAATCATTTTATAACACAATGAAAAAAATGTTCTTCTTTATTTTTAAATCTAAGCAGCAAATTTCTTTATCTTTTATAGGCTCTAAATTCCAATGTAATTCCCACTTTCACATTTAATTCATCAACAATATAAACAATAAATAATATCCTCTGGACACATACAAAAACATCATCCACATAATATACATACATACAGAGATAGATTACCTATCTCAATTTATATTTAAGACAATAAACGTACTGGGAATCATAAGTTGGAATTAGATTTTTATAAAATTAAATTTAGATTTATCATCAAAGTTAAGTTTCTATATTATAAGAACATGCACACATATGTAAAGATGTGTGTCTTCAAAATTAAAAAATATGGCTGGTTTATTTTTTTATTTTGATTCAGTTTTTAAAAAAAACTAAATCTAATTTATTTTAACAAAATAAACTTCTTCTGTAGAAAGAAAATTTTGATATAAAGTAGTTTATCACATAAATTCCTTTGTTCAATGTTTTCCGAATGTATTAAAATTTCAATTGAACATATTTTTAGAGATTAAGTGTCATGAAAGTAAATATTTATCTAAAAAATTTTATCAATGTGGGTAATAAAAAATAATTACTAGCTTATTTAATTATATTTAAAAAAATATGTTTTATAAATAAAGGAAGTTGTATAAATAGGCAGATTCAGAAAATAATTTGATCTTTGGTCTTTGGATCTTTGCCTATTGTCTCTGTATACCATTCACAAAGATTATCATTGTTTTCAATATATATTTCAAGAAACCTTTTCAAGCAGTTTGAGTAACTACCATAAGTGACTAAATTTATTAAAAACTTTCGCAATTAATGATCCCAGAACCAGAATGTTTAAATCTATGTGCTGAACTAACTCCAATTTTATGCTAACTAGCTACACCCAACCACAAGAGATGTGCTTCTCAACAATGTAATTTAACAAACATTGATGATACTCTACTAAGAAATGTGAAAACCTAATTATATCTAAATGTTTGAAAATATTTTGTTAGTAAACTACAAAGAGTCTTCTACATCTGTTAACCAAATTTAATCTCCATTTCATATTTAAAATAATCTCTTCTTAAACTTAAGATAAAAAAAAAATTTATTATAAACAGTAATAATTTAGAGAACTTAAACTCTATTTACTGCAAGCTAGTACCTATCTATATAGATAACTTATAATTTAATTAGTATTTATATATAAATACTAATTGCATTATAAATTATCTATATATAATGTAGGAATGTGTGTATATACATGGTATTTAAGTATGCCTATATATATGAATTACATGATATTATTAATAAGATAAGAAAAATAAAATTATATTTCAATATTTTAGTATTTGAGAAAAGATTAAGAGAAAAAGAAAAAAAAAGGTAGAAATATTTGTGATTAAGTTAAAATACTAGTTATAACTTATCTTTCTTTTCTTTTTTGCATTAAAATTTAACATATAATTGAAAACAAATTTGTACAGGTTGTAATCAGTTTCTGGACATAAATTCTAGACTGATTTAATAACAATAGTCACTAAATTTCTATGTGATTAAAAATATAAGATAATTAAAATGTAACTAATTAGAAAAAAATAAAGATCAAATGAGTTTATAGCATGGGTAAGAATTTGAGCAAAGGGTGGAGTTAGAGAGTATAAATGCTGCAAACACTTATTGTCCAAAAAAGAACTTAAGCAAAAAAAGGAGCAAAATGAGAAAATGGAGGAAGCCAGTTAGTTTTTTCAGGATCGTTGACCAAAGAGTCTACAAGCTTTTGCTAAAATAACTGAGTCCAGCAAGATAAAGCAACCTTCATACAGTCCTGTTGAGAAAAGATGCATTGCTAGACCAAAGCTGAGTGTTTGTTCATTTTTTACCACCTGTCTCCTGAACACCAATAACCAGACACAGTAATATATATATCTCTGACTTGCCTTTGATGATGTTTATACCTGCTACACCAAATCTACAGAACCAGATCTAGCAGTAATATGTTGAGCCAGGAAGAAGAGATCAGCTACTATCAATAGAAGCCTCTATAAATTTGGCAGGACCAGAATACAGGAGTGATCATTCAAATACTGTATTAAAAACCTTGATAAATATGTCTAGACATCATTAATAGAACTTTTAAATTTTATTTAAAGTGTGAACTTTTAAATTTTATTCTAGATAGAACTTTTAAATGTTGATGCTAGTGGTAACTTTTAACTATGTGTAAATAAGCACATGATTGTTTAAAATATTCTAGTTTGAATAAGTATTCCTATTTTTTTATGTTTTAAATATTCCTTATGTTTTTTTAATAAATATGTTGTAAATTATTGGTGTGGTTTAAATCTCTCTCTTCATTTACTTATGGGTTTAAATCAATAATCTTATTTAGATAGTCTGTGTTATGCAGGTCTCATGTTTTAATAGCTATCCAAGAGCCAAGTGCTTGAAGCACATTAATGTTGTCTTATGGGATCCAGTCTAAGGCTGGATGGTCACTATAGGGTTAAAACCCATTATAAATATCCCCATGAGATGTGTTACACTTCTTGCAGTCAGGAAGATTGTACCTTAGTCTGGAAAGGTGACTGCGAAGTGTATATTTTTTATTAAATCTTGGTCTGATTGGGATATGGTCAATATGTAATTATTGATCATATTTACATCTCTGCTTGCATAATGGAATCTTAAAATTAAATATTAAAGACTAATAGTCATAGAATAAATCATAAAGGAGGATAAATCCTGTTACAATATGGTATTGTATTTTTTCCAATGCTAATTTTTACATTTTTATATTTTGTAATATTTACTTTGATTTTAGTATAAAATTTGACATATACATATGAGGTCTGCTCTTGAATAATTAAGAACGATAAATATATATATGTGCTACTAATCAATAATAAGGAGAAAGGGAGATGAGTTATTGTTAGAATAAAAGTTAAAGTTGAAGTCAATTTTAGTTTTATAAATATTTTCAAAGAGTTTTGCAAAGGTAGTTTTAAATAATCACGATTTAGTTTACATAAATGTAAAAAAAAATCAAAATTGCATTCAAAATTTTAAAGAATATTAAAAAAAAAATTGAATAATGAAAAAATGTGAAAATTCTTTAATCTAATGATATTGTGCCAAAACTTTACTTTGTTGGATCTTTCTTTATTTGCATATGTAATTAATTAGTCTATAAGATTTCAGATTGATAATAAAATCAAAATCAATAGTTGAATCAATTAAAAAAACTATAAACTATCTTATCAATGTAGTATATGAATCTGAACAGATTATACAATTAAGGTAAATGTAAAAATCAATTATTTAAAGAAATGTAAAATTAATTAAAAGACAGATTCAAATCAAGATAAAATAAAACAATGAGAGAGTTAAGATATAAAAGTCCCATCTTCATTATTGTCCTTCAGTTGGGGCTGCAATCTTCTAGATCATTCATCAGTCAAGTTTGTGATATACAGTTCACATTGCTATTAGTCTGGGGTTCAGGTTTTTTTTCAAAAAAATGCAGAATATTTGGAAATTGTAAATGCTGTAGTAAGTCAATGATTACTTCTGCAGTCAACATTAATGAAGAGGCCATATAAACCATAGAAGTATCCAACAGGGCTTCATGTCATAATCCCTCAGATATCAATGATCCCACTTGAATCAGTACCTGAAATCAATGCTGAGATTGTAAAATAGAAGCTGCCACATACTCTCTCATTATTTAACATAAATCGAAAGAAAAGCTATGAAGCCATGGATGGAGGAACAAAAGGTCAACCAGTTGGAAAATAAAATAAATAAAAACCTAGGAAAAGATACCTTTAAATAAATTCAGTCTAGACTCTTTATTTTACTAAACTTGAATTAATAAACTATTATAACTTTAACCCAAAATCATTTATTTTTTTATGTTAAATCTTTTATTGTTATAGTATGTTAAATATATGAGTGCACAAATTAATATTGTTTGCTCTAATTGTTATTTTGTTTATTTTCTCTTTCTCTCTTGTCTCTGCATCACCAGTAAATTAGTGTAGAGTTATTTTATGAGTAAACTAAATGTGCTGGAACTTTGAGACAGAGTGTAATCTAGTCATGGGATATTTCAAGTGCTGGATTTTGTGTTTGTTATGTGAAGCATGCTAATTATATAACTTATGATTGGCTGGCATCTGAGGTTGATCCTTCAAACAAATCAAGTGCTTTGGATGGCAGGGTTTGAAACTAACAATCAAGGTGGGCCACAGTCTGGAAACATGGTCATGTTATGCTTTGCATAGCTTGACATGACTATGGGTATCATTTTATGGCTCTGCTATTGATGACATTTTCCTCTGCTTGAAGGGCAAGTTTATTCATGTAATATTAAAAATATAAATTAAAAATTATTTTAAAAGGTGTTTAGATCCATTTAAACCCAATTAAATAATCTCTTTTTAAACAGACCCAAAGTGCCATAAATTGACCCAGCATAATTAAAATTAAAAAAATAAGATCGTAATTAAAAAAAATTTTAAAAAAAAGTTTGAAATGAAAATTTAAATTAAATTCTAAATTCTTTAACAAAAGTTGAAATCAGTGAGCAATGTGAGAAGAGAAATAGGCAAGGCAAACAAGTTGTAATATTGATAATATAATTAATAATAGTTAATTATATAATTAATTGATAAGTGCAGTAAGAAAGAATATTTAAAATCTCTATCTGAAAAACTCATTCCCAGACCAATTGTTTTCAAACTTATGGTTCACCTCAGTGAAGAGCTAGAATTTTCAAACACTAGATCCAAAATATCAATTCAAAACCCAGCACTTATTTCATACATAATATTTAAGTCGAAACTCTGAAGTTTTCAGACATGAAAATGTCTTTTACTCCAGCTACCTAACTTAAATAGCTATATGGGACTGAACCAAATTTAGATCTACCATATATTAATAGCCTCAGCATAGGAGTTTTTCAGATAAAGATTTTAAATATTTTCTCTTATCATATTTACCAATTAAGAGCTTGTTTGAGCTGTTGGTATGCTTTTTGTATTACATTTTTGTAACTACAAGATTATAAAAGCAATGTCATGTTATATAGGACTTGTTTTATTGAGAATTAAATATATAATGTAATTAAAAAGGAGAGAGAAAAAAGCAGTCAGAAATGATAAATAATTTATTACTGGAGCTTTGGAGTTGGTCAAACACTTTATTTGATTTAAAAATAGAAAAACTAATGGAAATAAAAGAATTTCCTGACAAAAGTTGGGGGGGGGGGGGTAAGTTGATATTAGTTAAATGGAAGTATAATGAGAAATTTGTTATTTAAAGTAAAATAATAAAGTTTGAAAATAAATATACATAATAAAATAAATTGTTTTTTATTTGTATACAATCAAAATGTGGTGATAAAATTATAAATACATTCAAATAAATAAATAAAGCATGTAATAAATAAAATGAAATCTATAACAAAATAAATAAACCATGGTAAAATAATCTTTCATATGAGTGTAGATTGTGTTTGGGTTGATAGTCATGGGGAAGGTATAGAGACCATCAAGAGTAACAAAGAACAATGATAACATCTGAATATTTTTTGAACATGAGAAGCAGGTCGGTCATGTGTTTGAACCCTCCAACCCCAAGGTAATGTGTGCTGAAACTAACAGTTGTAAAAGGAACATTAAAGAAGCATATTTTATCATCAATGATAACAATGCGATCAATAGATCTGATACATATTTTCCTATCTCAAGAAAATGAACAAGTTAATTTACATATGCATTTACATATATTATCATTTATCAATATTACAACAATGACTTGAGAGACAAAACCTCGAAATGAAAGCATTAGACCTGCATTAATTTACTTTGTTTTTGTTACCACTAACATCTTCTACAATCAGTGTGTTAAACTGCTTGTACCCATCCCTTGTATATGTATTAAATGGATTATGTCCTGTACATGAAGGTTCAGAATGACCTAAGGTCAATATGGGTGTAACAAGAATCTCGGCATCAGGGTGGCCTTTGAGCATTCCATCATCAGATTTTCAATTGGATGAATGGTTGAAGAGTTGGAGAGTGGAATAGGTTGAAGCCTGTCCATTAAAGTATGAGGTTTAGCTATCTTAATATATACCTGAGCACTTATAGCATATATGTGTAGAGATGGTAATCTGGACCAACTGATGATTGCTGGTTTAGCATGAAATGTGTATATTGGTGATTATTTATCTTTTTAATATATGTGTGTTCAAGTGTATCAGTGTTATGAGACAGTGTGAAGAGTGGTGGGTCATGTGAATGTCTGTGCTTATATATCCTATATATTAAATATATCGACACAGGTATATAATAACTCTGTGTGTTTTAGTTATTATGAAAATAGTACCTGTAACAAGTGAAATAGTGGAATAGTCATTAGAATGAGAATCCAGTAGAGAATCCTGGGCCTTTCGAAATCATGCTGGAAGAAACCCTCCCAATTCCTTATCACAAATATATGCACTGGAAAAATACCAGCATAAGCCACAAATCAGTTTTGTGGGGGGAAAAATTCCCCAAAATTTTATAGTCTCATTTTAGCATAAGCCAAAGAGTTAGTGGGTGAATAGTGCCATTCACAGTGACCCCCATTTTCATCTTCCAGGCTGCAAACCCATTGGAGAAAGACATGGGCTTCAATTTGCTGGTAGATAAATCCCAGCATAGAAGATAAAGTTTGTTTTTAGCTTATAAGCCAGATGTAAGCCAGACATATTCGGAAATCTGCTGTATTCAAACCCCTGTGCATATTGGAATGATGTATTTTGTCCCTGGTGAGCATCACACATAACATATTTCTTGAAATCAACATTGAGTACAGCCTGGAAAGAAGAATAGCTTAAGAAAGGTCACCCTCAGTATTTTATTGATCTGTAACAATTCTAAAACTTATTTGGTAGAAAAATATTACATAAATAAATAAAAGTGAAAAAAATCAAATGGTAAAGCAAAAATAATAATTATAATAATAAATAAAATGTTAGAGCTAAAATGGGTCAAACTGATGTGTTTTGCCTCTCAAATGGAGAGGGGTGCCGTACGTACCACTAGTGAATAGCATTACATGTTTTATAATTTTTTTTAAAAATATTAGTTTTAAGATTTTAAAATGAAATTTTTCAAAAATAAAAGTACTGCATCATATATTTTTTAAATAAAACTTCTTAGCAGGATCAGGGAGAAATTTAAAATACAATTAAAAAATTTAAATATATCTCTCTCTCTCTCTCTATCTCTCTCTCTCTCTCTCTCTCTCTCCCTCTCTCCCTCTCTCACCCTCTCCCTCTCTCCCTCCCTCCCTCTCTCTTTCTCTCTCAAGAAAACTTTTATATTGTATAAAATAAGCAAATGTTAAATCAGACTAAAAATTATTTTGTAAAAGTAAAATGTTTGTAAAACTTTCAAGAATGTAATCAATTAATTTATAAGATTTCAGATTGAGAGTAAAATCAAAATCAATAATTGAATTCATTTAAAAATTGTAAACTCTCTTATCAAGATAGTAGATGAATCTGAGCAGATTAAGACAAAATAAATTAATTAATGAAATGTATAATTAATTAAATGACAGATTCAAGTCAAGATAAAATAAACAATGAGAAGGTTAAGATATAAAAGCTACATCTTGGTTATTGATCTTCAGTCAGGGCTGCAATTCATCAGTCGAGTTTGTGCTATACAGTTTACATTGCTATTAATCAGAAGTTTGGGTTCTTTGTAAAGAATGAAAAATATTTGGAAATTGTAAATGCAGTAGTAAGCCAATCATTACTGCTATGGTCAACATTAATGGATAGGCCACATATGTGATAGAAGTGTTCAACAGGGCTTCATGCCCAAGCCCTCAGCCATCAACTATCCTGCCTGAATCAGCACATGGAATCAATGTTTCTATTGTAAAGTAGAAGCTGCCACATACTCTCTCTCTCATTATTCAACTTAAACCTGGAAGAAAAGCCATGAATTCATCAATGGAGGAACAAAATACCAACCAGTTAGAAAATAAAAGTAATTAAAACCTAGGTAAAGATACTTTTAAATATATTCTGATCACAGTTTACACTCTTTATTTTAAGGACTATTATAACTATAGCCTAGGGTCATTTATATTTTTCTTATATTAAATCTTTTATTGTTATAGTGTGTTAAATATGTGTGTGCATAAATAAATATTAATGTATGCTCTAATTAAACAAAGGCAAAACTCTCCATATAGTAATGCCGCCTGTGCCAACCAGAGTAATCAATGGTTGCCAGAAGGCTTGTCCATAACATCCCTATCTAGTGCCTACTCATCCAATATCCCCAGACTAGTTTCTGGCTTGTGGCCATCATCAGTGAGGAGCCTTGGATCTGAGAGCACTGCACCTAGATCTTAGGATCTAATGCAACCCTCCAGCAGCCACCTGTTAACTCTACTTTACTACAAAACTATGAGAATGAAATTGAAAACACAATAATATTTTCAATCTAAGCTCAATAGCTTATATAGTCATATGGGTCTGAACTCAATTCAGTACCCATATATTTTGGTGTCTTTGACTCTTAAACAACAATAGCCACTACTATCCTATTAGGCAGGATTCATGTTAAACCACTAAACATCACATGATCACCATCTCTTATACTAGCACATAATTGATTACTCTGGTTGGCACAGGGTGACACTACTGTATGGAGAGTTTTGCCTTTGTTTACAACAATTATGTGCTAGTATAAGATATGATGATCATGTGATGTTTGCTCTAATTGTTATTTTGTCTATTTTCTCTTTCTCTTTTGTCACTTCATCATCAGTAAATTAGTGTAGAGTTATTTTATGAGCAAACTAAATGTGCTGGACTCTGAGACAGAGTGTGAGCTAGTCATGGGATATTTTAATCACTGGATTGTGTCTGTCATACAAAGCATGTTGATTATATAACTTATGCTTGGCTGTCATCTGAAGTTGATCCTGAAAACAAATAAAATGCTTTGGATGACAGGAGTTTGAATCTAGCAGTCAAGATGGGCCATGATCTGGAAATGTGATCCTGTTATGTTTTGCATAGCTCGATCTAACCATTGATATTGTTGATGGCTCTGATATCAATGGCATTCTCCTTTCTGCTTGAATGGCTAGTTTGTTCACATAATATTAAAAATACAAATTAAAAATTATGTTAAAAAGTGTTTAAACCCATTTAAATCCAATTAAATAATCTCTTTTAAACATATCCGGTTCAATATATACATATACACACAAATATAAATAAAGTTTATTATTTAACTATGTAAATATGTGTGAACAGCACCTGAATAAATTATCCCTTTATTATTAAGTTACTCTAGAAAATCTGTATATGCCAATAATACATTCAAATGTTTATTATGCAAATAAGGAATAATTATGTATAAACGGACTCTTGTATAAAAATATTAGCTAAAAATGTAATGAAGTGTATAGAAGCATAGTAATTGTGAGTATGATTCATATATTACAATAGCGATAGATTATCATGCATAGTGATGAAATAATAAATAGTAGCTGTCGAAGTTTATGATTGCTGCTTTTAACACAAACACACACACACACATATATATATATATATATATATATATATATATATATATATATATGATCAATAGATGGCATTTTACCAAAACCACCATACAAGTGTACATTTGTTTACATAAATGATAAAAGAGAGAATTCACTATCTCTTTTGTTTTCCCACCCTCAGATCGGCTGATTTCAAGCTAATTTGCTATCATCAGTGAAGGATAGAGCTAGAAACTAAATCTAAACACTGACTCCAAGTGTTTATGCAAAAAGTTTCTATCAGTTTGCAAGCATAAATTTTTCAGACTGGTAAAGTCTTCAAACCCAGCCTAACAAGCCATATAGTTACATGGGTCTGATCTCAATTCAGTTTCACCACATAGTCAAAGCCTCTGCAATATATATCATTGCAAAAACCTTTAAAGGTACATTTATGAAAAACAAAAACAAGTTATAATCACATAACTTGTTATCACTTGTATTTATGATCAATAGATGGCATTTTACCAAAACCACTATACAAGTGTAAATTTGTTTACATAAACGACTTTACTGGTCTGAAAAATTCATGCTTGCAAACTGATAGAAACTTTTTGCATAAACACTTGGAATCAGTGTTTAGATCTAGTTTCTAGCTCTATCCTTCACTGATGATAGCAAATTAGCTTGAAATCAGCTGACCTGAGGGTGGGCAAACGAAAGAGATAGTGAATTCTGACTCTTTTCTCATTTATGTAAACAAATTTTACACTTGTATGGTGGTTTTGGTAAAACGCCATCTATTGATCATAAATACAAGTGATAACAAATTACGTGATTATAACTTGTTTTTGTTTTTCATATATATATATGTAATAATATTATGATTCGATGTCTGTATTTTAAAAACAATATACGTAATTATATAACTGAATATTTGTAAATATAGTAACTTAATAATTAAAAAATATTTTATCCACTTAAGAGCGCTTTCGATTATCCCAGTAATCTGTTTCAACTAAAGCTTTGAAATGCTAACTTTCCCACAATTCCGTGATCTTAACGTTTGCTGCTTGCCTGTTAATCAATTCATATTTATATTTGTTTATTAGCATAGCTTCTTTAATTTTTCTTTTGTTGTTATTTTTTTCAATTTGCAATATTTTTGCACTGTTAAAGTTGTAGTCAAAACCATAAATACATGATTTATTATGGTCGTAAAAAACAGATGCTGAAATAGTATTATCTACTAAGCAAAAAAAAAAAAAGAAAATTGCATAGTAGATAATAATATTTCAGCATCTGTTTTTTACGACCATAATAAATCATGTATTTATGGTTTTGACTTCAACTTTAACAGTGCAAAAATATTGCAAATTGAAAAAAATAACAACAAAAGAAAAATTAAAGAAGCTATGCTAATAAACAAATATAAATATGAATTGATTAACAGGCAAGCAGCAAACGTTAAGATCACAGAATTGTGGGAAAGTTAGCATTTCAAAGCTTTAGTTGAAACAGATTACTGGAAAAATCGAAAGCACTCCTAAGTGGATAAAATATTTTTTAATTATTAAGTTACTGTATTTACAAATATTCAGTTATATAATTACATATATATATATATATATATATATATATATACCATATGAATTCACGAAGAACTTTCTTCAATTAGGATGCACTGCAATAAATTATATTCATCTACTGAGCATATATAAAAATTGTCATTAATAAACTGTAGAGATTTCTAATGAAATTATTAATTGTTTTCTACTCTTTAATCTATCCCTATTTTATTACTGATATTAAATAAATTTATTTTGTTACCTCAAAGTATGAATGGCCAGAACATTTATTTGAATATTATCTCAAAGTTGTACTTAAATTTATTTAAAAGATGCTGATGCTCTCCACTGCTATTGCTTCTGACTAACTTACTTTTTTAAAATCAGGAAAATTCAAATTAAGATAAATGATTGATATTCAGACAAGATTTTAAAATATTTTTCTACTTCTTACACTAAACAATATAGTGTGAATCGCATTTGTAGGAGATACAAGCATCTCAACGATGTGTTTATAAATAGAATCTTCAATAAAAAATTTCACTACATCTGCATCACATATAATGAAGAGAATATAATAATAATTATAGTTATCTTTAGTAATTATTTTAATAAACTATTCACAATATTTACTGTTATTTCATTTCTATCTTTCTTAATTAATGATACAGGTTAATTGTAAGATATGACTCATGACCGATGAGACTTCTACTCAAAAAAACTTTTATTGACTCATCTTTTTTACATTACACTTTATATTTAATCATTGTGTCTTCTGTAGCATCATATGTGTGTAAACGTTTTCCTCACAATTTGTAAACTCCTAAAATAGCTGTTTTTCAAAAAAAACACACACAAAAGCTCGGTTATCTCTTTTAAACTGAATTCTTTATTATTCATTTAATTAAGTTTTTTTTTCTTTTTATTGTTTCTTTTACAAATCATTTAAGGTTTTTTTTAACTGTCTACATTTATGAATTATTTTATTTAAATAAAAAACTCCTTTCCCAAATTTATTAAAAAATTTGTTTACATTTATATAGAAATTATTTCAGACATTAAATAATTTAAAATTTTGGAAGAAAAAATAAATATTTTATAATTTCTTTCCCTTTTTATATATTAAAACTTACCTATTTTCTTAGATTGTATATTTTTTTTTGTAGTGTAAAATGTTACTTCTTCATTTTTATTCAACAACTGACGATTATTATTATTGAAATACATTAATGACAAAAGTGCACTAAACAATAACATCTTTCTAAGCTCATAAAATTTAATAATTTTGTCTGTTTATTCATAATTGTAATACATTATCTTAAATAAGCCTAGCCGTTGTAACATATGGTTTAATACATATATGCATTAAATGTTTAAGCAAGACCATAAGTTGGATTTTGTCTCAATATATTTTATAAATAAGTATAAAATACATTGAATTGAAACATATTTTATCATTTTAAGTACATTGAATTAAAGAAAGAAATAGTTAAACATCCATTTGTATGTTGGTTTTTAAACTGTAAAACTTTTACAACATAGAAATATCTCGAATGTTTAATTTTTTTAAATGTTTTATTTTACATATATGTATGTGTGTTTGTGTGTGCATGTAGCCAATCAAATTAATTTTAAAGTTTCATTCATCATTAATTCAAATTTATAATAAATAAATCAATGTCTGGTGTAAAAGTTTAAACCATCTCTCTCTCAGTATATATATAATTCAGATATAAGTCTATCTTTCTGGGGATGAATTTGAATTGTCTGGTGAACTAAAGAGTTGAACACTTGATTTTTCCACTACAACAACGATGATTTAACTTTATGTTTGTGTACTATAATTGTAACTTATTTGTTTGTTTTTTTAAAAACTCAAATATATTTCAATAAATCATGCTTATATGTGATATTTAAACTATAAATGTGGTATTAAACATTTATCATGCAAAATAAATAAATATATATATATATATTATGTTATATATAGAGTACGTAAAAATACATATATATGTGTGTGTGTGTGCTAATAGCTCTAACAAGCTTTATCAATGCTGTAAAAAAAAGCATTTGAAATCTCTATCTAGAAACTATCTCCATGCCCAAACTGATTTCAAGCTATTGGCTATCCTTAGCAGGCATTAGAATATTTCGTACATTAGATCTAAAATGTCAACTCAAACTCAGCACTTATCTGATACTTAACTATTAAGTAGAAAATCTGAAATTTTCAGACACCTATATGTCTTCAAATCGAGCTATCTAACTTAAATAGCTATATGGATCTGAAAAAACATCAGCCATACCATATATTAATAGCCTTAGAAATATAGCATTGCTTAAGATTTAAAAGCAAAACTATAATAATAAATAAACTCAAGTCATACATCACGTGACTTAACTTGATAAGATTTTAAATATAAACTAAAATAATGAGTGTGCTAATAGCTCTAACAAGCTTTATTGATATATGGCACAATAAAAAGCATTTAAAATCTCTATTTGGAACCTATCCCCCTCCCCACACTAGTTTCAAGCATATTACAAGCTCATCAAGTTAAGTCGCATGATGTATGACTTGATTTCATTTACTATTATAGTTTTGCTTTTTAAGTTTTAAGCCTGAAGTCTTTTAGACCCATATAGCTATATAAGTTAGATAGTTGCATTTGAAAACATATTAGGTATCTGAAGTTTTCAGATTTTCTACTTAATAGTTAAGTATCAGATAAGTGCTGACTTTAAGTTGGTATTTTACATCTAGTGTCTAAAATATCCTAATGTCTCACTAAGACTAGCCAATAGCTTGAAACTAATTTGAGGAGGGGATAATTTCTAGATAGATTTTAAGTGCTTTCTCTTGCAGCATTTATCGATAACGCTTGTTAGAGCTATTAGCATGCTCATTATTTTAGTTTATAATTACAAGCTTATCAAATTAAGTCGCATGATGTATGACATGATTTCATTTACTAATATATATATATATTATAAATTCTTTTATATGTATAAACACCACAGTTCAACTATATATATATATATGTGTGTGTAATGTTTAAAAATTTGCTGGAGATATATCTATAGTCAATCGATTTAACTATTTACAACACACTTTTAACAGCTTCAAATTTGTAATTTCACCATAACACTCTTTAATCAACGTTACTTCAGTATTTTTTTTATTTGCCTTCGTTCAATTAAAGTTTTATACCATTTGCAGTTTTAAAATATTTTGCAATGCAGTTTAAAACTTTACTTCAGCATTTTAAAAATTAATAAGTCACATTTCTAGCACATAAATATAAAGTTGTATTATTGTTTAGGGATAGATATCATATATTCAAATTTCTAGTTCACAACACAAAAGTAAATTTTCATCTAAACTACATGTATAAAATATACTGAGAGAGGACTAATCCAATTTTTACACTGGATATTAATTTACATATAGTAATGTTAATGATAATAAGAAATATGCTTTAAATCGTTAGTTTGATTGGTTATATAGATATTTTCAGGAAATGTTATATATAATAGATTGGATTGAATCCCTGTTATTATTATAAATATAAAAACACTATAACAGAAAATAAAGTATATATATATATATATATATATATATATGTGTGTGTGTGTGTGTGTGTGTGCTGTTTACTCTATAGCAGATTTCTAATAAGGTATTAATTAGCTCTACTCTGTATAATGAAGTAATTTAATGTTACATTAAACGTTTTAACACTATATGTATATTCAATTGATTGCAAATATATTCAAATGGTAAAAATAAAAATAAATCTTAATTATGATACACAAATAAGAAGTCGCCATATCATTTTGTTCTAGTAGGAAAATCAGGAATTAACATCTCTAGATCAACTGAGAAAGATATAATTATATCTGAAATACATATATATTGAGAGAGGACTGGTCTGAATTTTTAAATGTGACAATGATATGCAATAACATAGATTTTATGTACCCTGAGATATATATATATATATATATGATTAAATTTACCCCATTCATGATATTCATTACATATTGTCTCAAAAACTCATCAGCATTTTCTGGATACGTCATTACAAAGTAGTCATTCATTGCTGTGTCTACAAATAGAGCTGTTTCTACAGTCAGCTTTTTTGCACTATGAGCATTGGTTCCTCTGATTTTCTTTGTTAATTTATTTTGTTTTGCTTTACCTGTAAAATAATATATATATATATATATATATATATAATAATAATTCAAACAAATATATTTAATGTTATTTATATATATATATATATATATATATATATAGTTAGTTAGTTAGTTTTATAATTATTAATTACTAAAACTTTTTCTTTACCTACACCACAGAATATTTCTTCCGAAACTCTTTTTTTATAAATGATATGAGGAATTCCATTAATAGATTGAAAATTGTTATTAATTCTTTGGTGTGTAGTTAGAGGATGGATAACAAAATCTTCTCGTGAAGTTCTGATGAATCCAGACTAAAAATTAAAAAGAAAAATTGTTTAAAAATTAGCATTTAAAAAAAAAAAAGAATTTTGATGTTTAGGAAAGTAATAAAACAAAGCTAAGTTTAATTGAAAGTTATCTCACAAACTAGAAGAGATAACCCCCAAAGATGCGTTTCGTGTGGAACCAGCACTCATTATTTGGCCCATGTCATTATCTCTCATATATATCTTTATTATCTTGATTCAAATGGCTCTATGAATGAATAAGCTTTACAATGACTGTAATGCAATGTTAACCTATTACTATATAATCGAAATAAAAATAAAAAATTCTGAGAGACTATTAAAACTTTCAATAAACAAAATTTAAATTCACTTTAAAAAGTGTTCCGTCTTTAAAAAAATTATCGCAGTGGCCAAAATTAATTTTTCTACATTAAAAAAATTATATTTGAAAATATACGATTTTTTTTTTCACTTAATAAATACTTTTCAATAATTAGTAAAGAATGGATATTATAAAAAGCAGCAATATAACAACAAAAAAATTTCTTATTAAGACAAAATTACAACTTTAAATTTGATCAAAATACTTAATGTAATTGTTATATTTAGTGTCTGCATATTTTTACTTAAGAGAGAATGTGTGAAATGCTATATCAAGCAAGTTAAAAAAGACATTTATTGTAACGGAATCGGTCGGACTTACCCAAATGAGTCATCACTTAATTAAAATTCAGATGAGTTAGAATTTTCATTCTGTTGTGTTTATATGCGATCGTAATAAACACAAACCCGCATAATACCGATAAATATTCAACCTATATACTAAATGTATTTACATATATTTACAATAATAGCTGATATACAGTATGCATAATATATTAGTTACAGCATCTAGTTGCCGTCCAACTACTAAAATTCAAGAGACTTTAAGTGCCCTTCTAGGTATGTTAACACTTTCTGCTGTCCTGTGCAGCTTGCCTAATATCCAGATGCAATGACACTTCCAACTATAGACTGACTGCTTACTCTCGTGTCAGGTTTAGTATCTAGCAGTTTTTAGTTCATGAGTTTGTCTCACTACTTTACAATTTTAAAAACAAAATGCATAGTGTTGTTTAACTATAGGTTTTTTTCTTTAATGGAAGTCAAACAGATTCACTGAACATCTTCACCTATTGGCCTGTTTCTACTAATTAATTACTACTTTATCTACATTTATATTTATTAGTATATAGGGATGAAAGCTGTTTCTAGTCAAGATAATGTAAATTGCGCACACTTTCCCTTCAATACTATTTGGCACAGCTGCTAAAAGCTTGAATCTATCTACACATTATTGGAATAACAGTTAATGAGACAATATTCCATGCAATTAAATCCTTGATTTAATACTAAGATAAATGATACTAGTCATATGACTAAACTAATCTTATAGCTAAATAAACAATTATGTCTTTCATAACATCAAACATATTCCATAAATTATCTGGGAGCAATAAATATTGCCAATATAATCTCATTAATGAGAGAGAGAGAGATCAATTTAAAAAGTGAGAGAAAAAACATACTTGGGTGGCTGATCTTGAGAATATAAAGCAGTCTCTTACAGGATTAGATCATATACATGCTCCTTGAATGAGGTTTTATATTCTCACATTTTAACTCATTTATTTCTTTAATAAATGAAATCAAAAACATTTAATTATGTGAGTGTATATATTAGAGATCTGATACCACTAATTTAATATAAAAAGCATTTAATTTTTAAATACAAATAATAATCGCAAAAAATGATAATAGTCCTAAACCTTGTGCACTCAGTCAGTAACTAATATCAGCTTAGAATCTTCTTTATAGATAGATATTTAAATTTTTGATAATACTATTTTGACTTATAGTCATAATAAGAGAATTAGATGTGGTTTCTGACAATTTATTATTCTAATTCATAACAAATAAACTGAATAATATATTTATTTAGTTTTACTCCAGAATACACTGACGTGGCAGCAATTAATACCAATGATTACATATTTCCCATTAAATTCATAATAAACTTATATCATTTATTCAAAATAAAAATATATGCAAAACAATATATTATTTTAGTAATTTTATATCTTTATGTTTTTACAGAACGTGATGAGTGAAGGATGTTGAGATTATTATCTTTATAAGAAATCAAAATGTTTGAGCAATTACTATTGTAGAATATATAGATCCTATTATTTATTAAATAATGTGACCAAAACAAATTTTTGTGCTTGACGATTTTTATTTCTTTTTACATATCATATTTTTAATATACTGCATCTACAATCAGTAGTAAATTTATAGTGTCACAAAAAATTAGAAAATAGTGTATGCAATGCATTATTTCAGTCCCTTCTCTTCTTGGAGACTTTTTTTTTTCAAAAATCAATCCTATAAGGCAACATATCTTTTTCATAGATCATAAATATTTGTAGATATTGATGTTCTAGACCCAGGGTGTGAGTAGTTTCTCCACATTAAACTAACAATTTGGTATTTTACATGTTCCAAATAGTAACAATTTCATTTACATATATACATACATCTTTTGCACAACTTGCAGTATGACATT
The DNA here is from genome assembly GCA_028023455.1 of Epiperipatus broadwayi. Classification (NCBI taxonomy): domain Eukaryota; kingdom Metazoa; phylum Onychophora; class Udeonychophora; order Euonychophora; family Peripatidae; genus Epiperipatus; species Epiperipatus broadwayi. Next base: position 3,921,436 of record JAQFVV010000016.1, read on the forward strand.
CTTCTCCAAGATATATATACAATGACTGCAATGCATTACTACTACATGATTGTTGTAAATTGCAAATGATTGATTGAATTTCTGCTACCATATTAAATCATTATATATTACTTTAGTAAATCTCATATTTATACTATTGAAATATAATGTGTCTAGCATATATTCTGAAGTTCTTTGTTGCATATTAACTTTAAATCTTTATCAATATAATAGTTTTTGGATCTGCAATGAAAATGATCCACAGATTTATGAATAGAGTAGTCATGCCCACAGTTTAAGCTCTATAATGTATCACACCATTTACATTTCACAAGTTTATTGTTAAGTAACAGTTTTTTATATTTGTCATCATTTGGGCTCAAAGCATTTTATTGCTTAATATGGTCTTTTAAGTTGTTGTTGTTTTTTTATTTCTCATTTAAGACTTTATTTTTATTTTTCATGGGTTTTTAACTCGCTTCTATTTTCATTTCCAGATTTAATTGTTCTATTCACAATTATTTTTAATATTTTATTTCTCTTTTATTTTATCTTAAATATTTACTAAGTGAGTAAACATTCAAATAATTTTTGTAACACGAGTGATTATTATATTTTTAATACATTTCCATTGTTTAATTTTAGACATAAATTAATTTGCTCTATAGTTTTTAATTTTTTTTCAACATCTTAATATGTCATAAAAATAAAAAATAAAAACATACATTACTATAACTTTGTTTATTGAATTTTTCATTATAAGAATTATTAGCAACTACTCTCCATTTTAAATAAACTTATCATCATTTCATTATCATTAATTTCTTAACTTCCTCTCTGATCTTCAATTAATGTAATTAGCTTTGATATAATTGCCTGGTTTGTGTCTTTTTAATCATAATTTATGCTTAAAAATTGAATCTTGTGATTAATATTGACTTGCTTTATACTAAAGATAATCGTTTTAAATGTATTGCAATGCCAAAATCGGTTTAGTCAGATCTTGTTCTGGTTACTGATGATTTAAATGGGCCCTAATCTAAAAAAAGGCTTTTATTTCTGACAGATAATAATCATGTTTTTGCTTCTACAGCAGACAGTTAAATCATGTCCCTGTCTAAAAGTCAAGTTAAGATGTAACAGAATAAGTCAGACGTGTAAACTGATTATCATTCAATTAAGGCATTTTTAAATGAGGTTATATTTTCCTTCATGATCAACTATGCTATAGCTATAAAGGAAATATATATGCATATATTAATGTGTATTTATTCAAAACTAAATGAGACAGTATTTGATATAATCTATCTCTGAAGTATAACTCCATTCAAATACCCGAACTAAAGTCCTATTCAAATAAACAATCATGTAATTTATAATATCAATCAAATATCATAAGTCAATCAGAATCAACCAGTAATAAAATAATCATTAGTGGGTATGACAAATAAAAAATTAAAAAAAAAAAACAAGAAAATGCCTCTCTCGAGTGGCTAATTATATTATATAATGGAGACTTTTCTGTGATAAGATCATTTCCATTCCTTTTGAATGGGGTTTCGTTTTCTCACACTTTATTATTAATTGCAAACTTATTTATTTCCTTAATAAACTTATTCAAAAATACTTAATACGAATGCTTAAAATGTATCATAGCAGTATCATAATGGTTTTATATTATTAAATTCATCTAAAAAATTATTCAATTATAGAACACATAAATAATAATTCTTATTAGTTCTTCAAAGTAGCTAGAAAGTAAAACTATAAATAATAAGGATCCTAAACCTTCTTTAGTTAACAATGCACTCTTGATGGCTCAATCTGTAAACAATATAAACTAAAATTTAGAAAACATTTTTAGAATATAAGCACATAATTCAAACATACATCAATCATAGATTAATTTCAAATACAAAATCTTTTTATTAATAATTAATTCAATAAATAATGTAAAATAATAAATATTAAACATGTGATGAATATAGTTCAATGACTATAATTTTTAGAAATGAACCTTATTTAACAATGTTAATTAAGTTTTGTCTTACAGAAATTAGAGCCAGTAATAATCCTATCTGATGTACATATAAAATAATAGTTTAAAGCAACAGAGTTCAATCTTTATCACTTGAGACTCAACTTTCCATATCAGCTTTAATTGTGATTCTCTTCCAATTATTTTTAGAGCCCTAATATTTTTTCTATATTTTTTTCCTTTACTACTAATACATTTTGTATTCATCATCATCATCATTAACCATTATCAATCCACTGCAGAATGAAGGTCTTTCCAAGTTCAATCCATCTTCTCCGATATTTAGCTTCTCTTCTCTATATCATCCCTGCCCACTTTCTTATTTCATCCATCCATCTCACATGTAGTCTCTTTCTGGGTCTTTTACAATCTCTTGGAATCCCATTTAAGATTTCAAATGTCCATCTATTATAATCTTTTCTAGCAATATGTCCAGCCCAACTCCAATCTTTTAATTTTTTCAATGAAGTCAGTAATATTTGTTTGTTCTCTTACCCATACATTGCATTTTCCATCTCTTCTTGTTACTCCCAACATGCATCTCTCCATACTTCTTTGAGAAGTCTGAAGTCTGTTGTATTGCTCTTCTAATAAGTGTCCAATTCTCAGATCCATAAGTAAGAACTGGTAAAACACATTTGTTAAAAACATTCCTTTTCAAACACATAGGCATATTTCCTTTTAGTATCAAGTTATTTCTACCAAAAGCACTCCAACCAAGTTTAATTCTATGATTAACTTCATCCATTATATTTCCATCTGTATTAATAATCTGACCAAGGTATTTATAACTGTTAACTTCTAATTTATCATAATCAATCTTTATTTTCATATTTTAAGCAAATCGATTAAACATTACTTTAGTCTTTTTAACATTTATCTTTAGTCCCACTTTCCTACTTTCATCTGATAACTCCTGCAATATTTTCTGCAGCTGGGAAGCATTATTTGCAAAAACAACATTTTGTTTTTCTTATATGTATTTACCTATTTTTAAGAATGACAATTTATTTTTATATTAACAGAATGTATTTTTTTTATTTTAGTTTCAATAATTAATTTTCTTTTTCAAATTTGTTGTCTATTTTTCATGTTTTGCACTTTCTACCTTTTTGATATTTTATACCTCCTAAGAGAGTGCACGCACAGATTAAGAATCACTGGTCTAAAGAAATATTAATTAAGTAAATATTAGAATTTCTCATACACACATATCCCAACATTCATCTCCTACACTTAGTCTTTTCCCATCATAAAATAAATATAAGTAATAAAAGAAAAAACTATCAAATAATACTTTGAAAACATAAATATATATTAGATTGTAGAATTATTATTCAAAAATAATCTGCAAAAAAATTTTTTTTTTCTTGATAAGTAATTCTATGATATTTAAGATGCATCTTCTTAAAGTGCCAAATGAACTGAATGATTTTAATTGTGATCACTGTAACTGGGAAAATCCATTTTAAAAAAATTACTTGCACAGATCTTATTCTTATAATAATAGATTGAAGTATTTCCATTTAAGTAGTCCATCCAAATTCTTTTATTGTTTTCATTACTTGTATTTATTCCAGTGTATCCCAAAATAAGTTTTCTGGAAATATACCATCTTTATTTTAATGAAATCTGGTTGGTTTACACATTTTATTTCAAGCATGAGAAATTTAATGGAATTTATTATCCAATTGGGCACTGATTTACTATTTGAACAATTTTTATTTTTGATAAATTCGTTGTTAGGAAAGACATCCATTGCACTGATGAAAATTTTTATGAGGCATATTTTTTTAGAACAAAAATAATGATAGATCTCTTTCACGTGAAAATAAAAAAAAATTACTCGTTGCTTTTTTGTTAAATTTGCACTTTATCTCACACATTATTGATACTATTAGTCAAACAGTATATTTTATCAAGCTTCAAAAACAAAGGTTTTTTTGCGCACAAATTGCTTTAAAGTTTTATTTTTACAAATTTGCTAGCTTTCTTTATATAAAAAATAATATGTGCCTTATTTTTAAAAGTGTCTTGGTAACAACCATTCAAAACTCTTTAACTAATTATACAAGTAAGATCCATTTTAAGGAAGGTAAAAAGTAAATGTTTGGTAAAAATAATAATGAAACATTTTTTTAAACTAATTGAATTTTAAAAAAAGTATTGAGTTAAGAAAATATAAAATGAATAGTTTTTTCACTTGTACTTTAACAAAGTATAAAGATTTACAATGTAGTTAAGACAAAGTTGTATGTGCATATTTCATACATTCTAAGAAAGAATATCCATTCATGTCATTTGGTAGTTAGAAATTAAAAAAAATGTGATTGGGAAATTTAAAAAAATTATTATTAGTTTTTGTATAATTGACTGTTATTTGATTAATATAACGTGTTATCATAAAAATAAGTCTAGTATATACAATGCTTGATGTTTGTTAACTCTGGAATATCTTTCTTTTAATAAAAAATATACTATTGATTTGACATGAATGAACTTTCTATATACCAAAAAATGAATTTAAAATACATCAGAATTTGGATAATTACGCTAGCCGACTTAGATTAAGAGAATTTTTTGGAAATAGTGAATACAATATTATTAATAAAATGCAATCTGATTGGACACCTCTACATCAGAAAAACATTTTACTTGATACATATATTGATAACATTTATCAGTATATTATTAAAGCAATTAAGCAGAAATAACATAAAAATATAAGAGTAATTTAACATTAGATTAAAAAAACGCATTATATAATTTAGAAAAGAGAGAAGATATTATTATTAAACCAGCTGATAAAGGTGGAACAATAGTAATTATGAATAGGGATGATTACATGAGTAAAACCTTGCTTCTTTTAAATGATAGGAATTTTTATGAACTTATAACACACGTTGTTGTTAATATATAATTTAGAGATGTGCTTTCCAGCCTGAAGGATATGAGAGTACTGATTCTACTTGATAGGATATTTATAATTTTTTTTATTACCAAACTCAAATAAACCCAAAAAGTTTTGCATTCTACCCAAGATTCATAAACCTGGTTGTCCGGGTAGACCTAGAGTAGTGAGCATTGGTTGTCCTACTGAGAAAATATCAGCATATGTAGATAGTCTTATACGTGATATTCCAGCAACATTTGAATCTTATGTTAGGGATATGACCCATTTTCTTTCTATTTTAAAAAATGTCAAATCTCTATTACCTAGTGACGTTAGACATTACATCATTGTATACTAATATACCTCATGAAGGTGGAATTAGAGCTATTGAATCTGTTCTAAAAAACAAAGAAAATGATCAGCACAAAATTAACATTGTTATTGGATTAGTGAATTTAATCTTAAAACATATTTTTTTTTGTTTTTAACTCTACATATTATTTACAAAAGCTGGGTATTGCAATGGAAGCAAAAATGGCATCAAATTTTGCCAACATTTTTATGGCTCAATTGGAGTGCTCTATACTGAAGAAGGCTGGTCTTAAACCTCTTATTTGGCTAAAATATATAGATGATGTCTTTATGATCTGTCCATACAATAAAGAAGAACTTCATACATTTTTTGATTATTTAAATAATTTTAATAAGAATATACAATTTTCAATGAATTTTTCTAAAACAGTGGTTCATTTTCTTGATGTTGAGATTACTTATAGTGATGGTAATTGACATGAAGATTTTTACAGCTTACATATATAAAAGACATATTTTGCGGGTTCATCCGTGTTAAAAAAATTTTTAAATATTGATATACTGCCATTTCGACTTGATCACACAAGTCATCTACTGGGTGATAAAAGGTAGAAAGACAGTTGTAGAGGTGCTACTATCACTGATTTCAAAAAATGTTAAAGTTCCACCAATAGCAAAAATGTTAAATTAAAAATGTTTTTTAAAAAAAAATTTCCAAATTGGAGGAAGTTTGCATGTATCATCTCACTTTCTGATACAATCTGGCCTTTTAAGTATCTCAATTGCTTCTCTAATTTTGCACTGGTAAAGATTATTACATCTGGATATGATCCTGATACTAGAAAAATCAATTTTATGACCTGAATCTATCGTATGGAATGAGAGTGCTGATGATGGTGAGTGTTGTTTAACTGCATTAGCATGCTCATCTCTCCTAACACTGATGCGATGATTACTCATACCTATGTAAGAAGCTTTACAATTTTTACATGAGATTTGATAAACACCATGAGATTCAAAAGGATTGAATCCTTAGGCTTGGTTATTATATTGCTGATCTTTTGATGAGTAGAAAATGCTGTATTTATATTAAGTAGATCACTTGCGTGATCAAGTTGAAACATCTGTATATCAATATTTAAAAAATTTTTAACATAGATGAACCAGCAAAATATGTCTTTATATATATATATATATATATATATATATATATATATATATATATATATATATATATATATATATTGCGCCCCTGGCCTCCCCCCGGGCTTTGTTGGGTGGGGTTCCTTTCTTTTTAAAGGTTATGCCTGGTGTTTTTGTTTTTTTCTTTATTTTTTTATCTGTGTCTTCTTTTTTTCTTTTTTTTTTTCTGGGAAAGTGTGGGTTTTGCCTTTTGGGTGGGGGGGGGTTTTTTTGAGGGTTTTGTTTTTTTTTGTTTGGGGTGTTTTCGTTTTTTTTTTTGGGGGGAATGTCCGCGGGGTTTGGGTAGGGGGGGTTTTTTTTAAGGGTTATTGGGAATATTGTCTTAAATTTGCAAATGGGTTGGGTTGGTTAAAGTTGTTTTTGGTTTTGTGTTGTTCAGTTGTTAAACTATCAAATGAATGGAATATAAAGAATCCGGGCGGCGGTCCGTAGTTGGGGCGGGTTAGCTTATTGTTCCCGTTTTAACGAAATTGGGAACGTTTATTTCATGCCCATTCAGGGTTGAAAGAGGGATTTTTTATTAAAAAGTGTTTTTTTCTTTTTTTTTGTTTGAATTGTGGTTTTGTAAAAATTCTAAAATATTTTATTTTTATGTTAAATATTTTTTATTTTTATTTAAAATATTAAAAAATTTTTTTTATGTATTTGTTTATTTTAATTTATTATTTTGTTTATATTTTTGTATTGGTAATATTTTTTATTTGTTTTTGAAGTGGAGTATTTATATTGTTAGTTTGTTTTTAGTTAGGTAGAGGGGGGGAAATATTTAATTTTTCAAATGTTTATTAATTTTTTACTTTATTTATGTTGGTTTTTAAGTGTAATGTATATTTTTTTTAAATATTTTTGGAAAATTATGTTACTATAAATATTTGAAGGGAGGGGGTAAAATTATTGAGGATTGTTTATATTATTTTTATTATTATTTAATTTTATATTTTAGAAATTTTTATGTATATTAGAAATGTATATAAATATTATTGTTTTTTAAGAGTATATATTTATTATGATTTGTTATGTGATTTTCTTATATTTGAATATTAGTTATTTAAGATAAAATATAAAATTAATATATAATTTCTTATAAATTATTTATGTTTGTATCTAGTGATTAATTTTTATTGTTTTATTTTTTTATTTTTATTATGAGTGTTATGTTTAAAGTATAATATTTTTTAATTTTATTTTCTTAGTATTATTTATTATTTTAAGGTTTTAAATATTTATTATTTAATTTTTTTTTTTTTTTTTTTTTTTGTTTTTGTTTTTTTTTTTGAAATTTTTTTTTTTTAAATTTTAAATATTTATATTTTAAAAAAAATTTATTTTATTATAATAAATAAGGTTTTTGATATTTTATATATATTTAATATTTATATTTTAATTGTTTTTTGTATTTAGGTTACAATATATATATATTCTAACCTCAATTTTAGTCAAGTCGATTAAAAATAATACTGGAACCAAATAAGGAATGCTAGTGTGTTTACCTAATAATAGGACTAATACGACTATGTATACCTGGGCACCAAATTGTAATTATGAAATTGTAATGCCCACCAAAGGTCATCATCCATGCTAATTAATATAGGATACAATAAAGAAAGTAATTGAAATATTTTCAAAAAAATATATAATATTGATACATCCAATTTAATTTACTATGGTCTTAATTTTGAACTTAATCACAATTATGTACATACTCTCATGATAAGTTACTACTACTAACAAAATAATATAGACAACTTTCTTCCACAACTTTATATAGATATATGATATCTAACGGTAATCACAAGAATATTAGGTATATTTTTAATATGTAAATGACTAGAAATAAGTCAGTAATCGCTGCAGAGAACTCGTAATTTATGTTTATAACATATACTATTAGATTATTATTTAATTCAAAGTAAAATAAAAGAAATGTTATGAATCCTTCCCATTTAACCCAACTACCATCACTTTTGTTCTCAGCATCTATTATTTTTAATAGTCACAATTATATAACACTAAATGTCTGTGTTATTTTCTCCTTTATATCTTCTTAACTGACAACTCTCAATCTTATTTCCTTAAACACACCCATAGGCTTACCAGAATAGAATGTACTTTTTATTCCAACTAATTCCAGATTAATTATTATTAGTATTTCCCAATTTTTTAGCATTTACATTATTTGACTTCCAAGCTAGTTCTCTTAAATTTAATAATCGAAATACTCATATTTCTCAAGGTCTTGATCTGCTTGTGAGGTGCAATTATTAATTATTACTAACTAATTACGATCATATGGATATGATCCCATAACTTGCTAAAATAAAATTTAATGTGAGTTTACTAGTGGGAATCATATTAGATACCAAAAGCAGAAAAAGGATTTTATGTCTACTCTTAATACCCATTCCATTGCAACGAACCAAATAACTAAGTTTAACTTATCTGAATTAACTATTTTCTCTTATTTTATTTTATTTCGTATCATCTGTTTGCAAAAATTAACTAGTAATTTTTAAATCTATGACATTTTATAAGTCGGATATCTTTATCCTCATGAAGTGATCATCCCCCTTTTAGAAAACTAATCAATTATGAAAATCGATTATGGAAATTAATCATCATAAGACAATTCATAAATTTAAATGTGATCTGGCATTAATACCTGAATTCATACTACATTTATAAAATTGGTTATGGTAGTATATAGAATATACCTTTTTATAAGGCGGTGTAAGGTTCTAAGTATTTAAAATACCAAAACACAAGACACATATGTAAATTTATATCAATAACATATGTTTATTATACTTAAATAAGAACAGAAACACACATATGCAGTATCACCACAAGCTCAAATATTATATTCATTGTAAAAATAAAAATATAATTTTGTCCCATATGAAATTCACATTAACTACTATAAAATAATAATAATAATAATAATAATAATAATAATAATAATAATAATAATAATAATAATAATAATAATAATAATAATAATAATAATAATAATAATAATAATAATAATAATAATAATAATAATAATAATAATAATAATAATAATAATAATAATAATAATAATAATAATAATAATAATAATAAAAGAAATAGATACTTTCATATGACTTAAATTTCAAAATTAAATTTATTCACTGTTTTGACCCATATTTCAACTTTAAATGTTAATGCACTTAAGCACGAAATTAGTGTTTCGCATTTAAATACAAATATGACATTATCTTATAAATTTAACCAACAACCTATTCAATTTTTTGGCCCACTTCACTACAATAACTATAAATTTAACTACTCCAACAAGCAATAATATCTTTTATTTTGTATATAAAGATAATATTATCCAAATTTTCTGACCATTCAAAAATTGCAATCGTTTAAAATATAAAACAATAGTTTTGTTTCCATGCCTACTAAATATTTTCTGCCATCCCCCTATAATCCTGATCATTATGTCACCAGTCTAGTGACAGTATCTATTTGGATAGGCTAGCATATTGCCACAGCTTGATGATGTTTATATTTATCTTCCATAAACTTTGACTACAGATCGGCCATGTATAAATTAAAACAACTCTCTGTCATCCGCCACATCAATACATGCATCTGATTATAACCCTAACCCTACCATAGCAACTTTTATACTATCTTGCAAAATCCTCCATACATTTATATCACTATGCAGCACTTCACAATGCATACATTAGTGTCTTAGTAAGGGAAATTAAACAAATTATTCATAACTTCAAATGTTAACATTGGCCATGGAACTGCCTTCTTTTTGAGGTTAAGCATAATGTGAGGAAGTAGTCTCTACACATTTACTTTTAATAGGCATACAAAACATTTTACCATAACTATATAAATAATTCCCTAATTAAATTAGAAGTCCAAATGGAGATGGTATCAAGTCCTCGATCTCCCAATATGCATACATAGTAATTAAATGGTAAGATAGCTATTTTCTATCCACCTCTTCGAAGATAATTATACCTCAATAATACTCAACATTTACAGCTTCACACATACACACACAGGGTGATTATAGTATTGATGCAAAATGACAAAGTTTTAACCAATCACAAATAAAACCCATGAACTATATTAATTTTAAAAGTCAAGCATCCAGCAACATTCATCCAAGATTTATGATCAAAACAAATCATATTTACTTGTTAAGCCACAACAACGACTATTCAATAAAATTTACAAATCTAACAATAAGCGTATAATTTTGCTTTAAAAAAAAATATTTTCATATGACAAATATATATATATATATATAGGCGTTCATACTTTCTCACTTTTTATTATACATTAACATTTTTTTTAAAACTTCAATAGTTTCTTATGAGGTCAAAATCATTTTTTTAATTTACTATGAATATTAACTATCTATTAAACACAATAACAAATATATAAATGAAAGACAAAAAAAATAAACAATAACGCATTGTCTCTATGGTTTGAGTTCCTTCTGAGCTAAATCCAAGTTTTTGCAAGTTTAATGTCAATTTAAGGGAAAAACGTGTGTAACGTACATAAACACCATTTACCTTCCAGGATGTAGCTACATTAATAATCGGTATTATCATTTTTAATCATGATAATTTTAAAACTGTTGAAAAATAATCCTGCAGATTACTTTCATTTTTAAACATTTTCATTCCTAGGTTCAAGTCCAGATGCTTGTTTTCACACTTTGTTCCATAACTATTTTTTTCTTTTTTTGTTTAGTTTTATTTAGGAAAAAAAAACTCAAACAAAACCAGTGTTCTAGATGCTCTATTCCCACATATATTTTTAGATTTGATTTCATAATTGATGAAGAAAAATTGCTAATTTATTTTCAGCAATTATTTCCTGTACATTTGACAAGTGTCTCTTGCATATTTAACGGATTCAAATAAGCTATATTGGCACCTTAGTTCTTACTTACTAGTGTCACAATCAAGAAAAAAATTAGTAAGAGTGATGAGTATTTTAATTACATCTCCAATTATTATTAAAATCCAATTATTCCTTGAAGTTTTGAATTTAAGCCACATATAAAATATTGTTCCTGAGATATCTTCTTTAAAATGAAATTTTAAAAGTCATATACAAAGATTGAAATATAATGTACTGTAACAGTAGCTGGGTTCGAATACAGGTACTAAAGGAAGTGAAAAGCAATAATAATTACAAAAGAGTGTTTATTGCTATTATTATTATGAATTAAATTGATAGATGCAAAAACATTTATAGATATTCATTTGAACCCTGTTACAAAAGAGTGTGAGTAAAATACATTAATCATTTAATGGCATGAATGTATACATATATATTTATTACACATGTTATTGTGTTGGGTAGAATTAATTACTAACAGATTTGTATGTGAAGATGAAGAGAAGCAGTTATGTGCAGTGTTCTATTTTATATTTTTGTTTTATATATTTTTGTTGTTTATTAATGTCATAAGCTATAGATTTAAATAATGTCATTAGTAGCGCATGTTTCTTAATGAAAGCAAATTAAACATATAAGGCTGTAGAGTAATAAAAAGAATTGAAGGTTGTGCTGTGGGCAATTTCTGTTAATGACACTGGTCATCAGAATTCCAAGAAGTGGTCAATTTAATATTTTCGAACAATGGAAGCTAAAGCATTCCTGAGATATGGTCATCGGTGTATGGATGGATAAAAAGGTGAGGAGAAAGAGCATTAAAAAAAAAAACTATATATTTTTATTATTTGGGCAGTGATTCAAAAAAGGGACAGTTAAAAAGAAAGAAACATGGAAAGTAAATTTCATAAAGTGATTATTAATTAATAAAAATTAATAATAATGGACTCCATTTAACTGCTGGGGTAAAAAAATTGTGTGCATTTATTGGATCAGCCCAGCAGACAGCTATTGTGTGACCTGCCTGAACTTTATATTTTGCCATCTAGTTCAAACAAGTGAAATGATCACAGAACTCCAAACAGATAGAACTTTCATTCAATCAAGTTTAGAATCATCTACCTAATCTCTAGGATGATTATCTTATGTGAAAATCTTATGGAATCTTTCATCATCTTTCAGACCAACAACTCCCACTAAAACCATCGCCATTATAATACTGTAAGCTTACAGATCATCAGCCTTAACATGTGAGCATTCGCTCTCAAATGAGGTAACTTTGACCTTTTCTCTATATATATTAAATGAACATTTAATAATAAATTAAGAAACATGTGCTTTATTTCAACTTAAAGAAAGTAATTAGAAAATAGATTAAATCATTTAATAAATACAACTCTGATGTGTAGTTGCACTCTTTCGTGAATGTGTATATTAATCTTACATATATATATATTGTAATGGGCACACACATCGTTACATTATTTATTTTAAAAATTTAGACATTAAAAACAAAAGTTCGCATATAAAAACTTTTTTAAGAAATAAAAAATTGAAAGTTAAAGGTCATTTAAACTTTATATATATGAAATCGCACAGATAAAAAATTATTAAAAGAAAACTTTATTAAAGAAAAGGAAAGTATTTTAAAACTAATTTTTTAGAAAAAAAAGAACTTGAAAGATTTAAAGATAAAAAGAATGTGCAATAATTTAATTAATTCTATTGTAAATAAGCATTTATTTTTATATAGTGCATGTTTACAATTGTATTACATTCAAATATCAGCCTTTCAAGCTAATTGTGCATACGCTTTTGCGAGTGTTAATAATAATAAATGAATACTTTCCTCTCCAATACAAGATATAGTATTTATGAAGGAATAAAATGAATCCACTTATTCCTACAACTCAAATGCTTATATATGAGCAAATCTGAAGTATGGAAATTCTATTGTGTAAAATGGAAATGATTATTTTAATTAGTAAAAGTAAACTAGCCCTTGGGCATTCCAAAATGTAGAAGTAAAGGTCAGATAGAAGAGAAAAACAATAGAAACTAATAGCCAATAAAAGAAATCCCTCAGGAAATGGACCTCAATGAAAAGATCATCATCATCATGATGTAATATCCACTGGATCCAAAAGTCTATCACAAAAGGAAAAGTTTGGAAATGAAAAAGAGAGGATAGAGATGTGATAGAGAGAGATGTGTTAGTGCAGGTGAGAGTTGAAGAAGGGATTGAAAAGACATACTCTTCAATTCCTTCAGTTTTTTTAAAAAGAAAAAGAAAGAGGAATGACCAATCATTTTCCTATATTGAGGACCACAGGACCTCAGGGGAATTAATGCTGGCTCCAAATTACAAGCAACTGTTAAGTGTGGATTTTTAAAACAGTAAGAACTCTAATGAACTTTAATTCTAAAACAGAAACTTTTCCACTATGTTAAAACTGTAAGAACATTAGTTAATTAATAAATACTAAGTATAAACTTTTCCAGTATTTAAATTATTGCAATAGAAATTCCTATCTGACCAAATTAATCAGTTATTAATAATTATTTTATTGAATGTATTATTATTTTTTTTTGTAAATCATTTCCATTAATTTATTTTTTCTGTTCTTTTAAGTTTTTATTATGATTTTTTTTAAAAAAATAAATTATATAAATGTTAAATTTAAGTCAGGCATGAATGGCTGCATAGATTTGTAAAGTTATATTAATTAATCAAGGAAAGGTTAATCTTGGGTTATTTGTTTCATAGTTAAATTGGGTTAAGTGATTGGATATATTGGTGTAATTAGTAAATGTAGCATGAGATTCACTACGTAAAGGATCCTATTATACACCGCACTTGGGCAAAATAAGTTCCATATCTCACTAACCATCAGAAGCAGATGGTATTCCCTTCTCCTTGGATCACCCCTTTTTAGCCTATGGAATGGGATAGTAAGATGGAAAATGCAGTCCCTTCCTATGGAGTTTTTTTTTTATTGTTCTTCTCACCAGACAGATGTAGTATTCCTGTATTGGACAAGAGTCAATGTTTTCTATAACCATGCTGTTCAGATGTACATTCCTGAAAGTATGGTATTTGTGCTGTTGTATTCATACTGCATTGAATACATTGATGTATCAGATAGATTGACGTTGGTTTGACTGCGAACTTTTGGCCTAAGGTTAAATAAGGGATAGAATATTTTCTTTTCAAATGCAATCTATGTAGTCTATTCATACTTGACATTTTAATAAAATATTAAATTCATCTGTGCAAACTTTAAAAATAAAGTTAAAATGTAAATTAAATGTTAAATTAAAAGTTAGACTAAAATAATAATTCTAAATTACATATATGTTTAATAAATGTTTATGTGTATGTTATTACTGACAGTGGCTTTATTTTTTTTTTTAATATTGAAAATATTTTTAAATAAGAATTTATATTTTATAAATCTCTGCATCTCACTGAGCTAATGGCATGGGCTGATGGTGGGAATAAAATAAATATGTAAAAAAAATCAGATCTTAACTTGCATATCTGCCTACTCTATAAATTTTCTAGGCTCAAGTAGCCTAGTGGCACCCCTGTAGCACAGATCTCTTTGATCCATCCAACCATTATAATATATATATATATATATATTGGAATGAATGAGTCGTATGTTTGAGATATTGATATATATGTGTATTAATAAATCTTAGAATTTAACTATAACTTGTGTATTTATTTGAATTATGGGATTCTTATAACTTCTGGATTATTATAATAAGATTTGTAGGGCAGATAGGAAAATTATAAAGATACATATATGATGTTTTTTTGTAAAATAACTTTGGATTTATTCTCCCAATTGACATTGTCTTCCAGACCTTGAGATTGAGCTAGTCTGGATAAGATACCCAAACAGGGTCCACTGGAATCTTTTCTTTTGTTTTTGAGGCATATAATTCCTATTAATTGATAAGATTGGTGCATGAGATGGAAATTAGTCCATACTCATAAATATACCTACTCAAAGCTTGGGATAATAATTTGTTCTCACCCAAATTCTTAGAATAAGATTACAGGTAGGTTGTTAAAATGGCTTCCCAATGAATGGGGCAGTGAAGATTGGAGAACAAAAGTTAAAATGAGGAAACTTAAAAAAGGGCTTCCCAACGAAAGTTGGAGAATGGTTTTTTTTTTAAAAAAAGAGAGAAAACAGAAAGAGTTTAGAAATATATTTAAATGATAGCACATTTTGCGATACATATGTATACTTACAGAAAAGTCCTCAAGTAGTCAGAATAGAAAATAATGTTTATGATCAATAAGGTTTGTTCAGTGAGATATATATAAAGTCACATAATTGATCAAATAGGAGTTTGAAGGTTTTACCAATCTTTGGGAAATTATAAACAATATCTTTTCATAATGGTAGAAATGAGTGGAGGAAGGTTTATCAGATAGGTCATTCAGTATACCACTGAGAGCCAGGGTAATGAACCTGGCATGTTTAATTGGAATAGTAATAGATATACACTAACAGAATAAATAGGTACAGAGAAAATGAAGTCAAAAAATAAACAGAAAGTGGAAGAACAGAAGGTGAGGGAGGAGAAAGAACTAAACATAATGGAGATAAATTTAGAAAAATTAGAAAGTCTAGAACTCTAAATTCAGAAAATGGATGTGAGGTTTGAAATGAAATTTCAGAATATAGAGCAGAGACTAGGAATGGAAAGTGGTAGTAGTCAAGGGAAAAGGCAATATGAGGAAAATGAAGAAGAAAATAAGGAAAAGGCCCAAAAGTCAAACAATAAAGAAGTAGAAGGGAGTTTAGATGAATGAGAGGGGAGTTTAAAATGGAAAACAAATGCTGGTGAGGCAGAAAGACTAGGGAACATGGTAAAATGTATGGGTATGGTGATGCATACCAATGTGAACCAGTTCTTAAAGATACAACCATTTGAAGGCCAAATTGGGAAAGCTCCTGTGGAACATCTGCAAAGTGTACAAAGGTACTTTGGTAAGAATCCCATGCAAGAGGAAAATAAATTAGTGATAGCATGTAGCAATCTAAGTGGGAATGCCCAAGCATGGTGGGACTCATTGTCCCAACAACCCACAACTTTTGAGGGGTACCAGAAAAAGATACAGGAGACTTTCTGGTCAGAAGACTACCAGAATCTCATACAATATCAAGTTATGTGAGAGAAATAAGAGGAAGGGAAGCAAAATAAATTTCTCTCAATTATTTCATCACCAGGTGGTGAGGCTGAGGATACTGTAAGCATGTAATTTGTCAGAAGGTCACATCATTCAAATTATAAGGCACAATATGCCTATGAATGTAGAAAGAAGGATGTTGGGGGTGAGAAAGGCATCTATCAGAGAAGTGGCAGAACTACTTAATGCACTGGACATGAGCGCATAAGACCATAGCATACTGTTGGAATGAGGAAAGGAAGTCCAAGATCAGCAAAGTGCTGAGCTTGGGATGGAAGAAGGATGATCTGATGGGGAGGCAATGTATAGAAAAAGAGGTGACAATAGTTACGGACCAAGATGGCAGTACAATCCAAAAGCTTGGCATCCAACAGACAAGCCAAATTATGGTCAAGGTAAGGGGCCGTGGCCAGTGAAGCAAAAGGGTGTTACAGATAAAGGATAGATAAGAAGCAGTTAAGAAGCCACTCAAATACATAGATGGTATTTGAAGGCTATTGCACCAGGGGGTTATGTAACAGTAGCTGGGTTTGAATACAGGTACTAAAGGAAGTGAAGGGCAATAATAATTACAAAAGAGTGTTTATTGTGATTATTATTATGAATTAAATTGATAGATGTGAGAATATTTATAGATATTCACTCAAACCCTGCTACAAAAGAGTGTGAGTAAAATACATTAGGCATTTAAAGTCATGAATGTATACATATATATTTATTATACATGTTATTGTGTTTTGTAGAATTAATTACTAACAGATTTGTATGTGAAGATGAAGAGAAGCGGTTATGTGTGAAGTTCTATTTTATATTTTTGTTGTTTATTAAGATTGTAAGTTATAGATTTAAATAATGTCATTAGTAGCATATGTTTCTTAATAAAAGCAAATTAAACATATAAGGCTGTAGAGTAATAAAAAGAATTGAGGGTTGTGCTGCAGGCAATTTCTGTTAATGACACTGGTCATCAGAATTCCAAGAACTGATCAATTTAGTGTTTTGGAATAATGGAAGCTAAAAGCATTCCTGGGATATGGTTATTGGCATATGGATAGATAAAAAAGGTGAGGTGAAAGAGTGTTAAAAGAAAATAACTATATATTTTTTTTTTTATTTGCAGTGATTCGGAAAAGGGACGGTTAGAGAAAAAACTGTGGAAAGTAAATTTCATAAAGTGATTATTAATTAATAAAAATTAATAATAATGGACTCATCAAAATGCAGGGGTAAAATGAATCATGTGGATTTATTGGACTGGCCCAGTGGATAGCTATTGTGTTACCTGCCTGAACTTTATCTATGGAGATTTTGCCATCTAGTTCAAACAAGTGAAATGATAGTGGAACTCCAAACAGCTAGAATTTTTATTCAATTAAGTTTAGAATCATCTACATAATCTCTAGGATAGATTATCTTATGTGAAAATCTTATGGAATCTTTCATCATCTTTCAGACCAACAATTCTCACTAAAACCATCACCATTATAATACTGTAAGCTTACAGATCATCAGCCTTAACCCACAAACGTTCGCTCTCAAATGAGGTAATTTAACCTTTTCTATATATATATAATAAATGAACATTAAATAATGAATTAAGAAACATGCACTTTATTCCAACTTAAAAAGTAATTAGAAAATAGATTAAATCATTTAATAAATACAACTCTGATGTGTAGTTGCACTCTTTCATGAATGTGTATATTAATCTTATATATATGTATCGGAATGAATGAGTCATATGTTTTAGATATTGATATATACATGTATTAATAAATCTTAGAATTTAACTATAACTTATGTATTTATTTGAATTATGGGATTCTTATAACTTCTGGATTATTATAATAAGATTCGTAGGGCAGATATGAAAATTATAAAGGTATATATATGATGTTTCTTTGTAAGATAATTTTGGCTTTGTTCTCTCAATAGACCTTTTTTCCCAGACCTTGAGATTGAGCTAGTCTGGATAAGGTACCAAAAGGGGTCCACTGGAACATTTTCTTTTATTTTCAAGGTGTATAATTTTTATTAATTGATAAGATTAGTGCATGAAATGATAATTAGTCCATGCTCATAAATATGCCTACTCAAAGCTTGGAGTAATAACTTGTTCTCTCTCAAATTCTTAGAATAAGATTGCGGGTAGAGTGTTAAAGTACAAAACGTTTTGCTGCAAATTAATTTTGTCATCATTGATTTTGAAGGAGAGATTGGTACACCATCTATATTTTTAGCACTTCATATTAAGTTTTTATATACAAACTTCTTAAGTTTTAGTCAACTGCTATCTGAGGTGAACAATCAGACAGAAATCAGCAAGAGAAACCCCCATACTTCATTTTCACTAGCTTTTATATAAAAAATAACCACCTGCAAATTTGGCTTTGATCCCCTCTATCTACCAATGTCCCAAACAACCTTTGACAACATTTGTTATATGTTGTTTTTGGTTTATTGATTTCAGCTCTCATTATCATATCTTTCTTGACACATTTTCTCACTTTGATCTACGAGAAATATTTAAAAAAAATTATAATAGTGGATATTTTATATAACTGATTTTTAATAAGTAAATTCCTCGTTTTTTCTCTCTTTTAACTTAAAATCAAATTTAGAACTGAAAACAATAACCAATTCCTGTAAAACCCATTCAAAATAAATTACCTTTTACATTATAATATCAAATAGTATATAGTAGAATGCTTAAATTTTTATGATCAAAAAAAAAAATCCATAGATATCACACACACACATACTCACAATACTAAATAGTGATATACTTTTTCACATTCTTATTAGTAAAAAATATATTTCATAATTTCTTGAAAAATTAAACCTATTCTCCTGTAAATAACTGTCAAACAAATATTATCTTTGACAAGTTCAATTTTTATTCATACAAATATTATGATTAATATAAATCAACATTTTAAGATATTACAGTCCGTGCAATAGTCAATCCCTCTTCCCTCTGCATAACATGCTATAATTTTAAATAAAATACAAACATACATTTATCTATACATTAAATTCAAGCCACATGGTCAATGGTTTCTCTAAATAGAGCTTTTAACTTTTTTTGAACTTAAAAAAAATTTTTACTCAGATATAGTTATCTACTAATCCTACCATTTATTTCCCAATCATTAGTTTCTTTATGAAAGAAATTGGAAATCTTAAACTGGATTTCAAGAGATTGTAAAAGATCCAGAAAGAGACCACATGTTAGATGAATGGAAGATATAAGAAAGTGTACAGAGGTGATATGGAGAAAAGAAGCCAAATATCGGAGAAGATGGATTGAACTTGGAGAGACCTTCATCCTGCTGTGGATTGATAATGATATATATATATATATATATATATATATATATATATATATGAAGCCAACTGATAGTCATAGTTACCTACATTTTTATAGTAATCACCCTAAACACTTAAAAATTAATATTCCTTACAGTCAATTCTTAAAGATTAAAAGAATTTGCAATGATGAGGTATTTATTCAGCAAAATAACAAGGTTTTGTATAATAAATTTATCAATATGAAATATCCTAAAGGATTGTTAGATAGGGCAGTGGTAAAATCTTCAGGAGTTGTCAGGAAGGAATTTCTTCTGTCTAAAAAAAGTGTCAGTTGATAAATATACCACTGCTTCTTATCTTCAATGATGATTTATCTAATATTAACCAAATATTATGGAAACATTTTAATATATTAAATTCCACAGATGATCAGAGATCTGTATTTCCTATCCATCTGTATCATAGATATAGGACACATAGAAATAGACTTGTAAGGACACATTTTGGTACTAGTTTTGTGCCAGGAAAGGGATGTTTTTCAGGTGAGAATAAGAGATGTTTTACATGCAAACATATTATTGTTACTAAGGTTGTTCAACACAATACCATTCATGATTATAAATGGCATATCATCAACTATGTCAATTGTAAAAGTATAAAGTTGGTATATTTAATAGAATGTAATAGGTTCTTGGGTCATTACATAGGAGACTCAGGAAACAGTTTACATATTAGAATGGCCAATGATAGATTTAATGTTTTACATAAAAATGAAGATAGAACAGTTTCTCAACATTTCAACTTACCTGATCACTTGATTGATGATTTAGGAATGGTTATATTGGAAAATATTTTTTTTGTTTCATGAAAGAAAGAAAACAGAAGGAAAGTTTTTTTTTTATTTTTAAATTTAAGACATTACATGTTCATGGTATGAATGTGAATATAGGTATTATCACATCCATGAATTAACTAGTTTCCTAGCAAGTTGTTTTTTGTTTCCTAGGGAATTATTTAATAGGTGGATTAGCAATATATATATATATATATGTACATAGTAAAATATATATATATATATATATGAGAATATATGTATATACAGTTTTTTTGGTGTGTACATATATAATGGTATATTTTTATGGTTTTTTTATATATAATAATAATAATAATAACAATAACAACAACAACAACAATAATAATGCTGCAATAATTTTAGTTTTTTTTTTAGAAAAAGTTTTTTGCGAAAGAGTTTTTTTGTATTTTTTATACAAAGTTTTGTAAATATTTTTATACAAAGTTTTGTAAAGATTGTTAGTTTATAGAAATTAGTTTTGTTGTCTGATATGTAACTGTTTGTAATATTTTAGTGATTAAATTCTGGAAATAGCCATTTTGCTGTGCTTTCTGATGAAAACCAGTCTGCTGTTTGAAATATTAAATCAGTTTTATAGAGAAATAATTGTGTTTATATATATATATATATATATATATATATATATATATAATAAAACAAGTTATAAATTTCATAACTTGCTTTTAAACTTACATTTAAATGATCACTAGATGGAGTTTACCAATAGCTCTAAACAAGCTTTATTTTTATAAGTGCCAAAAAAGAAAGAATTCAAAATCTGTGTCATTAAATCCCTACCTCCAGACCAATTGTTTTCAAGCTTATGGCTCATCTCAGTGAAGGACTGGGACTCTAGAAACTAGATCTAAAATATTAACTCATAAGTTGGCACTTATAAAATATGTTTCTATCAATTTGAAAATCTGAACTTTTCAAACATGTAAATGTCTTCAAATCCAGCTTTGCAAAACAGATAGCTATATAGGTCTGAATTCAGCTCAGTTTCATCATATAGTAATAGTCTCTGCAATATAGCATTGCAAAAGCCATTAAAGGTACACTTACAATAATTAATAAAACAAATTATAAATTTCATAACTTGCTTTTAAGCTTGCATTTAAATGATCACTAGATGGAGCTTATTAATAGCTCTAAACAAGTTTTATTTTTATAAGTGCTGAAAGAAAAACAATTCAAAATCTCTATCGTTAAATCCCTACCTCCAGACCAATTGATTTTGAGCTTATGGCTCAACTCACTGGAGGGCTGGGACTCTAGAAACTAGATCTAAAATACTAACTCAAAAGTCAACACTTATAAAATATGTTTCTATTAATTTAAAAGTCTGAACTTTTCAGACATGTAAATGTCTTCAAATTCAAATTTGCAAACCAGATAGTTATATGGGTCTAAATTCAGCTCAGTTTCACCATATAGTAATAACCTCTGCAATATAGCATTGCAAAAGCCATCAAAGATACTCTTATAATAATTAATAAAACCAAGTTATAAATTTTGTAACTTGCTTTTAAGCTTTTATTTAAATGATCACTAGAGGATCTTACCAATAGCTCTAATTATAAGTGTGCCTTTGATGGCCTTAGTAATGCAATATTGCATAGACTATTACTATATGGTGAAACTGAATGGAATTCAGTCCCATATAGCTATCAGTTTGCAAAGCTGAATTAGAAGACATTTACATGTCTGAAAAGTTCAGACTTTCAAATTGATAGAAATGTATTTTATAAGTGCTGAATTTTGAGTTAGTGTTTTAGATCTAGTTTTTAGAGTCCCAGACCTTCACTGGGGTGAGCCATAAGCTCGAAACCAATTGGTCTGGAGGTAAGGACTTAATGATAGAGATTTTGAGTACATATAAATATTTAAATTTGCATATGTTTGTTCATCTGCATAAGGAAGTAGTTTCTTTCCTCTTTATAACCTAAAGCTGAGTGCAATTTCAGTGATTATGGTCAACTTCACTGAAAGTGCACTTAGTTTTAAGTTATAAAGAAAGAACCCACTTTGTTACATGAACATTCTATTACAAACATAAACTAAGAAAAAAATCTAAATATATCCATATAATTCAATATATATATATATATAATTGATCTGCTTATGTAACTATAGATGGCTGATAAACTATTTTAAAAAAATCTTACTTTAAGGAGAGTTTTCTCCACAAGTTATACACATATGTGTGTGTCTGTGTGCATGTTAATATTTTAATGTTATTAAAGAAACAAGTAAGCAATGATATAAAAAAACAAATGGAGTCACTACCATTAATCATTATCATTCCTTTGTAAACTCGTTAAATTCCACTCAGATCTAAAAACAGTTTGTGAAAAATGAATGAACTAACCATTATACTTTGAAACTTTTTATATATACATAAAAATGCTATATTTCACATAACTTTATGGTAAATCAACAATTGATAATAAAATTATATGTAATTGGTAAAAAATTTATGCAACTGTTAAGCGTCATTCTTACTTTTGAAAATATATCTGAAAATTAGTATTTATTAATATTGTGCTTTAAGCAATATAAATATATAATAATAAGACTCATTCATAACTTACCAATCCATGACAGATAGATAAAGCGAGAAAACTTTTATCTGACGTAAGACTTCCCCGATAAAAACAATTTTTACTTTTTGTAGTCTGAAAGGTAACTGTGTTATTTTCATGATAATAGAAGGTTTTTATTTCAGAAGGAGTAAAAGATTTTTCTAAATGTAAGTCAAAACTATTTCCGAAAGCAATAAAACTGTAATTTATATTAGAAGGAAATTCATCAGCACTTCTTTTTTTTTCTCCATTTGTAATTGGGGATACAATATCAAAATCTAAAATTATAAAATTTTTATGTATTCATTAATAAAATATCTATAAATAAAGAAATGTGATATGTATGTATCTATACATGTGTATTTGTATTTATATATCTAGATAATCATATTTTTATTTATCTATCTGCATGTCTATCTATGTATTTATCTATCTATTTCTATATATTTACTTCTACGTCTTTAATAACTTATCTAGCTAGCCATTTGAAGGTCTACTTATCTATGCAATCTATCTACATACATAGGATTGAGCTACGATGAAATGTGTACTAAGATAAAAATATAATTTGACACTATATATATATCTCAATGTGAAATTTTGCTAGATAGATAGATAGATAGATAGATAGATAGATAGATAGATAGATAGATAGATAGATAGATAGATAGATAGATAGATAGATAGATAGATAGATAGATAGATAGATAGATAGATAGATAGATAGATAGATAGATAGATAGATAGATAGATAGATAGATAGATAGATAGATAGATAGATAGATAGATAGATAGATAGATAGATAGATAGATAGATAGATAGATAGATAGATAGATAGATAGATAGATAGATAGATAGATAGATAGATAGATAGATAGATAGATAGATAGATAGATAGATAGATAGATAGATAGATAGATAGATAGATAGATAGATAGATAGATAGATAGATAGATAGATAGATAGATAGATAGATAGATAGATAGATAGATAGATAGATAGATAGATAGATAGATAGATAGATAGATAGATAGATAGATAGATAGATAGATAGATAGATAGATAGATAGATAGATAGATAGATAGATAGATAGATAGATAGATAGATAGATAGATAGATAGATAGATAGATAGATAGATAGATAGATAGATAGATAGATAGATAGATAGATAGATAGATAGATAGATAGATAGATATTCTAATGTTAAACAATCTTAAATTACCTTCATGATTATTTCCATAAATGTGATGCAATGCTGGTGAAAGTTTATAATTTTTTTGATGAATCTACAAATATACAAAATAAATAAAAATTTACAATGCTAAATATTTTATGGGATGTTTTGAGATTAATTCAATGTAACATTTTGTATATAGTTAAAATGTTTTCTAGCATCAACATATGATAATAAATTTTAAAGGTAAAAGATATATGTCTTTACCTTTTTCCTTCTTTAAATATCAGGAGGATTGTCTGAATAAGTCTCAAAAATATTATATAAAATACTTAACACTGTAAATCCTTATTTATTACATAATATTAATTTTTAAATTATCATTGACAAGATTTGAAATGAAACAAATTTTATATTTGCCAGATATAAATGTCATTTAGGTTTAAAAATATTTAAAAATAAATTTCTGATTTATTAAAAATTCATCTGTTCTTGCAATGGCATTACAAACAATACTTCTGATATTTGAAGGAGGAAAAGGTAAAGAGGTATTTTTTAAGATTTGATATGTTAGACTATTTTCATCATTTATGAGTGAATGCTGAATGTATAGAAAATTTTAAAACTTTATTTAAACTTTCCAAATATAAACAACTTGTTAGTAATAACACACAAATAGACAATACAGGGTTTTCCTTTAAAATGTATTGTCATTATTGATGCTAGATGGCACTTTATATAAAAAAATAGCCAAAATAGTATTTAATTGCATTATTAGTTAAGGTCAGGTAACAAGATGGGTGATAAAGGTAATGCAGTATGCAAAAGATTTGGATAAAAAATTTATATCAGTATATTTGTACAAAAGATGGGATGATGGTGTTTAGAGGATTGTTGAATGTTATAGTAGTAAGGAATGAGATAAAAAAATAGATTTATTAATAAAGCATAGGGAGTTAGAGAGATGGAGAAATAGTATGGAGAATAAATAGAGTTTAAATATATATAGAAATAAACAGAATATTAGGTGCGAGTTAATATGTGATAATAGTAAAGAAAGTAAGTTATTATTTAAGGCTCAAACAAAACTTTAGCTACAAGAGAATATACATGTAAATGGAAAAATATGGGTGATTTATTTTGTAAATTATGTAAGGAGGAATAGAAAATATTGGGCATATGTTAATTGAATGTAAATGTTTGAAAACAGAAAGGTTACATATAATGAAGTTAGGAAGAATAAATATGAAAAAAGTGATTATACAGAAAGTGAATTATTGTTTTTTATGCTGGGTTTGGGAAAATATAAGAGGGATTTAAATATAAAGGCCATAGAGTTAACAAAGATTATGTTGTGGAAATGGAATGGAGCAGAATATGGAAAAACATAGAGTGGAGAATGAAAAATTAAGTGCCTAACAGGTTTATCTGGCCGTAATTGCTGAGATATTCTTGACTTTGTTTAAAGAGAAGCCACAGTACATCACATCACATCAGGTTATTGTCAAATATATATATATATATATATATATATATATATATATATATATATATATATATATATATATATATATATATATATTGTGACCGTTACATTATTTTCGAATTAAAATGAAGGGGAAAATAGATCTTAAGTAAAAATAATTTTATTACAAACTAAAAGCCAAAATTAAAAGAGTTATGTTAACATATATATATATATATATATATATATATATATATATATATATATATATATATAGCACAGATGGAAAACTTTGAAAGTATTTTTTAAAAAAAAAATTATTTGAAAGTACTTTTTTTATAAAAATAAAATAAAGATCTAAAGATAAAGATTGATATTTTTGAAAATAGAAATAAATGTTAATTTTTTTCTTTTTTAATCTAAGTAAATAGAAGTGATTGTTTTAAAGCAAACTAGCCCTTGGGGCACTTAAATAATTAAAATGTCAGATAGGAGATATATAATAAAAATTAAAGATTGTTTCCTGCTCTGAAACATCAAGAAGAGCATGGGCCAAAAAGAAAAAACATCTAAACCTCAAGAACAAGTGACATCATGTTAGATCAATCTGTTGGATTTTTGATAAGAGGCTATGAAAGTATAAAAAGCCAAAATATTTGGATTCATCAGTTTTTTTAGAGTTGTTGTCTTAAATATGACTTAATCTGCATATGAACTAGGAGTCTGCAATAGATTTAATTTCCTGTAATATACCAGCTAAGGCAGCCTCCAAACTAATGAACACTGAATGGCAGCAAACAATGGAAATATTAAACAAACTCAGATCTCTCAGGGACAAGACAGACTTCAGACCTCTCAAAGAAAGTATGAACCATTGTTTATTCAATATGAACTTTAACAAACTTTCAATTAGTTATATAAAGTATGAACTCTTATCTGACTTAATGATTTCTAAATCAATTATTTATTTTTATGAAGAAGTTTTCTATTCATCCATTTCATTTTTTTTATTAATATTTATTAACTAAATCATTAAAATATATTAAATTTTAAGTTGGGTGTAGATAGCTGCATAGATGCATTATGTTGATTATATCTTAATATTTTTATACATGATATATATATATATATATATATTGGTAAATATGACACTCATGCTGAGTGTCTAAACATATTTACTGGTCTATCTTTTAAATTGTTGTTGTTAATGTGGCACCTTATGATGAGTGTCATTGGGATTACTTTATTGCAAATTTCCTCTAGCAATTTTCAACTAATAACTTTATATTTAAATTTGTTTATGTTTTTTAAAGGGGCTTGATTTCAGATTATTTCTTTCAGAGATAGGTCGATGTCTATGGAGAAATATATGGGTGTTTATATCAATGTAATATGAAACATGTTTAGAATACAGGACAAAGCCCATATAAATACATGACCCAAAGGTGTAGTCAATACATTGCAATGGATATGGATGCATTTTCCCACACTATTGTGTTCCTGTTCACTCTGGTTGTTAATAGTAAGATGGCCAAGACTGCAATTCACCAATACAAAGAATTTGTAGTACATATATTTTCCAAATGATTTCCATCACCAGACAGACACACACTTCTATTCGAGGTGAGGATCATTTCTCTTTAAATAATACCATGCTCCAGATGCACATTCATGTCAGCATGGCTTTATGCTAACATCTTCATATTGCATTGATTGCATCTGTATTTCAAGAAGCAAGCATTGGTTTGGCTATAAACTTTTAGTCTGAGGCTGAATGATTGTTTTTGAAAAGTTTTTAACTCAGTAATCTACGTAACCTATCTATACTCAACATTATAAACAAATTTTTATTAACTGTGCATCTGTGTGGACTTACTAAAATGAATTAAATTTATAAATTAATATTAAAATCTAAAACAATATCAATTTATTCCTCAATTTTAAATTTATATAAATGCATCAATAAATTTTTTTTGTGTGTTATTACTGGCAGTGGTTTATTTTATTTTTTTATTTTAATCTTAAATATATATTTTTCTGTATAAAAAATGTTTAAGCATTTATTATAAATCTCTGCATCTTCTTGAGCTAATGGCATGAGTTAATGGTCAAAAATAATATAAAATTAGATCTTATGAAGTATCTGCCTACTATATAAATATTCCAGGTTCAAATAGCCTGGTGGTGCCCTATATGTTAGATACGGTAAGACTCCAATAATTCCCTGACTGTTATTATATATATGTGTGTATATAATTAGTAAATAGTATAGCATTTATATATATATATATATATATATATATATATATATATATATATATATATGTAACTTAGATAAGAGAAAACTAATCTTCAACACATTATTAATAAGTGTTAGTTTTTCTAATAGTAAGCTTTAAGAATGGGTGGCCATCCATTCTTTTGAAACATTGTAGAGTGCTATTTATTCATAACACATGTGTGAAAGGATCATTTTTCCATGTAAATTATATATATATATATATTGTAATGTTAGTAATATATGTTCTAAAACACACATCTATATCTGCATTACATATTGGATAATTTAAAAATTAGTAAAAAAAATAATATATTTAAAAAGTATATTTTGAAATATAATTTTGTAGAAATAAAAAATTCCATCATTTTTTTCTTTTAGAATAGAATAAAACTATTTATTAAAAGTGCAATGGGGAAAAAAATCAGAAATAAAAATTTAAAACCTGCTTTCTCTTCTTTTTATTACTTAAAAAATGGAATAAATGTTTAAAAAAACTTAATAAATGTAAAATGTTAAAATAAAATTAGTGTATAAAAGAAATTTTTGTGAAATATTTTATGGAAGGAATGTAATTAATTTGGAAAGATTCCTGGATAATGAGATATTAAATTCATTTAATAAAGATTGGATAAAACAAAATGTAAAAATTAATTAAAAGCAGATTTAAGTTACAATAGAAATTAAAACTATGATAAGGAAATAAACAATGAGAGAGTTAGATATAAAAGTTACAGCTTGGCTATTGTTATATTCATTCTAGCTTGAGCCATTCAGATATTTAGACAAAGAGTCAGTCTATGATAAGTTGTTGCAAGGTTTGAGTTCACCAGTTGAAGGCATAGAAAGAGACCCTTAGTGAGCCAGTCATTATTGATGCAGATAATATCAATGCAGGAGCCATAGAATTAGCAACATGCATTGCTAAAAAGCCATAGGAGTGTTCAACTGGGCTTCATGTCCTGCATTTTTTGCCCCATCAACTATCCTTGTCTGGAACCAACACCTGGAACCAATGCCTAAACTTTGAAATAGATGCTACCACATACTCTCTCTCCCATCGTTAACATGAAGAATGGAAGAAAAGTCAGCAACCCATTGACGGAGACCAAAAGACCAATCAGTTAGAAATTAACACTAATGACACCTAGGTAAATATATTTTCAATAAACTGTATAGACATTTTATTTATTTTGAAGTGACAAGAATTTTAATAAAGAACTATCATAAAATTTAGCCTTAATGTAATTATTTATAATTTCTTTATGTAAAATTTTATTATGTTATGTTATACTAAATATGTATGTGTATCAATAAATAATGTTTTCTTAATTGTTATTTGGTCTATTCTCTCTCTCTCTTGTCACTGTGTCACCATTAATTTAAAGTATAAATATTTGTATGTATAAAGTAAAATGTGCTGGATCCCCTGATATAGGAAAGAATTAGCTTGGAATATTTCAAGTACTGGATTTATGTGCTTATCATCTAAGCATGCTGGCTATATATAACATATAATCAGCTGGAACCTGAGACTGTTCTCAAAACAAATAAAATGATTTGGATGGCAGTTTTTTGTTCCAGTAGTAGACGGGTGTTGTAGCCAGTAAATATGGTTGAGTGGTATGAGATCTTTCTAGCAATGATATATATTGCAGAAGCTTCTACTATGTGGTGATGCTGAACTGATATCAGACCCATGTAGCTATCTGGCTTGCTATGCTGAGTTTGAAGACATTACATGTCTAAAAGATTCATGCTTGCAATCTGAATAGAAACTGTTTCATAAATGCTCAGAGTTTGTGTTTAGATCTAGTTTCTAAAATTCCTGTCTTTCACTGACGATAGCAAATAGCTTGAAATCATGATCTGAAAGTGGAATTAAAGTTAGAGATAGTGAATGCATGCTTTGACGTTTATGTAAACAAACGCTTGACGGAGTTTTTGGTAGAACACCATCTGTTGACACACACATACATATATATATATATATATATTATACATTATTTATCTAGAATATAAAACAAAAATTTTAAAATTAATTTTTTGATGTATTAAATTCATACTAAGAATTTCTTGGAAAAAGTACCATTTTTTTTATATTATAATAAATCAATAAAAATATTTAATATATATAACTCTCTGATGGAGATCAATTATTGTTTATAATATCAGAAAGAACTCCATAATTATAAAATGATCCTAATGGTGCATTGCTGAATTCATGGATGTGTGTATCTATTTATTAGGACACAATGTAGCTCCTGATGAATTATTATTCAAAGCCTGGTTTGTTATCAAACTTGAAATGCCATGCAATAAGTTGTGTTTACAATGCAAAATATTATGCTAGTTAAGCTTATGAAAAAAATTTATGATTGGAGATTCTAACAAAAGATTTTAATCAGAGATTCTAATCATAAGATTTATGATTGGAAACTCAAATATAAAGTGTAATATATTGAAAGGTTGATTACTTAAAGGACAGCAATATTCATAATTATATATTTATGTGTGTAATTATTATTTTATATAATTTAAAACAATAATGTGATAGTCCTATACATTAATATATACAATATTATTTCTAATAAATTTAGTGCTGTACATACAAATATTAAATTTATTAGAAATAATATACACCAGTTTAATTTAATCAATGAATATCATTGCATAATAAACACTTTTTATTTATTAATTAACCTTCTTTTTCTCTTTTCATAAATTTTTACCATTTAGATATAAATAAATTATTTCCCATAAGATGAATAGATTCTTTGCATAAAATATTGTTTATTTAAACTTTGTAATATCTTGTGAGATGAGAATGGATTTCCCAGTAGTTGAGTAGTGTTCTGGTTTAAATCTAGTATAAATTCTAACCCATGAAGTATTTAAGTTTTTTTCAGATAATTATAAGTGGTTTAATGGTCAAAAAAGATGGTCCTGATATATAATGTTTTTTATAAATGTAACAAGCTCTGACCATTGGTATAATTTATAATTAAAATAAATTATACTTTTCCTCATATCTTGTATCATCTCTGAGTTATTTGAATTTAAAATGTAAAATCATAAAAAGTTATTTTTTTATTGTAAACACTAAATTTCCAAATTCTCAGGATTTTTATAATTAACACCCAATGTGGGGCATGAGAGTGACTTTGGTTATCTAATATATATATATATATATATATATATTAGATAACCAAATATCACATATATATATATATATATATATATATATATATATATATATATGATAAAAAATAGAGAATAATAATTTGGTAAGAAATGTGATAACAGAAATAAGGCTAACAATCTAAATAATAACTGAATTAAATTTTATATTGGTTGTTAAATTTTAATGCTAAAACAAAATATAAGTAAATAATATAAATTAAATGTGCCTATAAATAGGGCAAACTAATGAAATGGCAGGCAGTGAAAAATTCTGGCAGATAATAATAAATAGAGTTAAAGAGTAAAAAAATGAATGGTTCACCAGTCAATTAAATAAGAAAGTTAAGTAGAAATAATTTTAAAATAGTATTATTAAATAAATAAATATTGTAGATAAATATTATAATTTATTAGATCTTTACAAAATTAAGAGCAAGAATTCAGGCTCCAGAAAAAGAAATAGAAAATTTTTCCAGTGAAAAACAAAGTAAAGTTTAAGTAGAATTCTCAAATAAAGACAATGAGGTTATGGCAAAGATGAAGAAAATATTCATAAAATTTGAAAAGCAAATAGCTAGTGAAAAATTTAACCCAGATTAAGAATAAACTTGAAGAAGCATGCTAAAGAATATAACAAAATAAAATTGATCAGGAAAGCATAATAGAGTTGTTACATAATGTAATAGAAAAACCAGAAAATCAAAATGAAATAGAACAATAAAAGGAAATAAAAGGATCTGTCAATGTTGTAATGGAAGTAAAGGCTAATGTTAGTCAACAAAGCATAAATGAAGTGTGGTTGGAAAATAAAATTGTTTCTAAAGGTATGGAGAATTTAAAGAATGAAAAAATGTGTAACACAAGTTTGTAAAGCCATAGATTGTGGAGTAAGGGAAAAGTTTAGAATAAATATTAAAAAGATCACAGCAGTGAGAGCAAAAAAAAGTAAAATAGAGATTTTAGAAGATGAACTACATATCCACATCAGTGGAAAATTTGTAGTCTTCTGACCATGTGATAGATGGTAGCATAGATTGAGAAATGTTCTTGCTATTTTATTTGAGAACACTGAGAGTAATTAAAATATACATGAAGAGAGGAAAAACTTAATCCTGGTATAAATTCAGATGATTTCATATTTTCAAAAACCCAAGATCTGATTAATGAATTAATAAGATTATATGTGACTCAGAAATAAAAATACAATATTACACAATCATATTTTTTAAATAATAAAAAATATATTCTATAATAATTGTTAAAACTATATAGTAAAATGAAAATATGTTAGCCAGTTATGTTGAGTAGTTGTTTTAATTTAATAGGGTTAGATATAGGATTAAAGTTTATAGTAGGTATGCTAATTGTGGATTGAAAATATTTGTAAGATTAAGCCTTTTCTCTGGACGAGATGGCTAAACTTCAGGTGTGGGCTTGTATTTAAGCCTTTCCATTTAAATTGATGGTGAAGCACCAGTTGAGAGATATCTTGGTCTAACTGCACAGTAGATGGTAGATAAAAATTTCCAAAAAAATAGTAGTTATTTAATAATGACTAAATTCAATTGCAGATATTTAATAGAGTTTTCCTGTCAAGCTAAGAGTCCATAATTAACAACCATATTTTGCACAATTTGACTCACAATGTAGATGGGATATTTTTGAAAAATTAAAATAAGATTTAGTCAAAATTTAGTCAATTATTCTAGTATTGAAAGATGTGATTTCAAGCTTGCTGCCCTATCTGCTTCATCCCTATCTCATCATCAAATTTATGTGAAAAAATACTGTTAAAGTTTAGTATAAAAATAAAATAACTCATTGCCAAAAGTCTGAATTGATTTAATTTATTTCCAACTTCAAAAGATGCCAATGTATTATTCATGAAGTTAGCTACATAAATGACAGCATGTGAAAATAAAGAGATCAATTAAAAGCAGCTAGTTATTTTTAAAACAATAATTTAACTAATAAAAAGGGATAAATGAGTAAGTGAAAAAAAGGAAAAGATTATTTTAGTCTGAAGATTTTATATTTGTTTATATTCTCTCAAAATTCAAAGTTCAAAGTTTAAAATTCAAAGTTTAAAGTTAATATATGATTTAATCCTCTTGTACTACATTAACTTTCTAATATGTTTCTTTGTTCTTACTAAATTTAAGCTTTCAACATTCACTTTAATATTAAATCATTATTATTTATCAGAATATAATACATGTGACATCATTTGCTAGATATTTTTGTTTAGAAAATAAATATTTTTTTTAAAAATCACACTTGATTTTCAGAATTATTTTTAAAAATTAGATTTAAATCAAAACAAAGTGCTGTTATGTCACCAAATTTCAGGTGGAGAGGATTCACTTTGCAAAATAAATAAAATCTTCTTTGTATGATGTTTGTTTTAAAAATCTAAATGAATTATTTTAATATTTAGTAAATCTATTAATTTATGCTTTAAAAATTTTACATTTGTTTTGTACTTTTTATGATATTAAAATATTATAACAGACTCTTGTAGTGGCAATATATCTACAGTTGTATTACCTGTGAGCTTAAATAAAAATAAAAAGTATTGTTTTAAATAAAATAAATATTTTTACTTTGTAATTAAAATAAAGTTAATTATATTTTATTTGTAATTAAGGTCTCTAGACATCTCAAGGTTACATCTATTTTTAGATGTCTTGCTGAATAAAAGATCCAAATTATACTAATTAACTTAAAAACTCCACTTCAATATCAATAGCTGATTGATTTATTAATACCACATGATAAACTTTGCTGTTTTTTTTGTCAAGTATGCACACATTTAAAAAGAAAAACTAAAAAATATATTACTTCTCTAATTCCAATTTTTCTTTTGAAAAGACAATTTTATTTAAATATTTATTTAATTAAATATAGTGTTACTAAAACTGTAGAAATTATTTGGGCAAACTACTTTGAGCTGTTTATGTTTTCACTATTATAGATAATATTTTTCATTGCAAAATACAAGCTTTATTGTTACAGCAGATCTCCAAAGCATCATAAATATGAAAAATACTATTATAGACTGCTAAACTGGCTCCAATGGAAACTGACTTGTTTGTGTCTTATGCTTGAGTTGGTAGAAAAGTTTACAGCTGGAATACTTGTAAGTACTTTTTGCACTAATTAAAAATAAATTTAAGCAAAATTAAGAACTTTTTAACAGAACTATCAAAATAAAAATAGTTTTGTTTAATGCATATGGCTGCCAAGATAAAAGCTTCAGCCAATATTGATAAAATGGAAAATTCCATAGAAAGTGATAGTAGTACAGAAAATGAATTTATTAAGTTTTCTAATGAAAAACAAGAAAAGGAATGCTGATTCTAATGTTAAGGGGAGTGTAGAAGAAAGTTTTGACCTCATTTCAAAAATAATTTGTTTTCTAATATTAAACAAGGATTACTTAAAAAGGAAATTTTCATGCAAAAATTGAGACAAGAAGACAGGAACTTTGGGACCTGTAATTCATAAGAAAATGTTGAAGGACTTAAAGAAGAACTATTCTGTGAAAAATCTAAGTAGAAATTCCATCGGGAAGTGCAATTATGGTAAAAAAACAGGAGAAATTTTGCAGTTAAAAAACCTGTGAAGGAGCTAATGCAATCTCATTTTCAAAAGTGATTACTAAAGAGAATTACCAGACCTTTAATTCAACACCAGAATTTAGTTGTTCTGATGTTTTTGAGGGGAGTTATGAATTAAAAACTCATAATACAGTGGGACACCTAAAAAAAATTTTTTCAAAAAAAATGAAAATTTCAAAGAAAAAGACAATAAATTGGATTTCAATAGAAAAATAATTTATATATCATTAAAATCTAATCCCAAAGTAGTTGTTGACTCACAAAAAAGCCATGGGGAGAGTGGAAGTTCTGAGATAATCACTAATTCAGTATCTAATGAAGTCTTAAACACAGGAAAAATAATTTCTAATGTTGATAAACCTAAATCTTTATCAGTTCAAGCCCTTGTAAAAATGTTTAATAGTCTTATTACACCAAGAAAACAGAAAAAGAACCCATAACTAACAGGAGTCCAAATAAAGAACCTCAGAATTATAAAGCAGTTAAAAATAAAAGTAATAATGTTGAAGAGTTTCCAGAACTTAATCCAAATGTCATGGATAATAAAGATATACCAAATACTGAGAAGTTATCAATTGGCAAAGAAAAGATATTAAAGCTTTCATATGCACAGAAAGTTATTGATGTAATAAAAAGTATTATTTGGGGGATCATTCCTCTCAGGCTTCAACAACAGATATTTCACAAAAAATGAGTGATAAAGTACAGAATCTTTTAGAAAATGAAGATAAATCACTTGAAGAGGAGGACACAGGAATTCATGAAGAATAAGTAGGCCAAAATTATTAAGGTGGTCCACTACCACATTCTATAGTAAATGAATAATTTAATTGGTCAATAAATGCTTACCTATTAAAGTCATTCCAAATTTATAAGCATGAGTGTATTCTGATCCTCTCTACCATAGACAATAGCATTAATCACTACCAATTCCCAATACAAGAACTGCATGGTCTCCTTAAGGATAACTGCCTTTGGACCTCAATATACAAGGTGCTATTTCATCCTAATGACTGCTATGTCATGGTTCAATTTAACAACCAGTTTGTGAAGAAGGTTTTTAAGTCCAGTCACAAAATTCTAAAGGGTTGTCATCTGGTTTATGTGTAGCAGGATTAGTCATTATGTTTGAATGGTGTGGCCAGAAATTGTGGGGTCAATTTCACTAAATCTGACCTGTAGACTCTTTTTGAACCATAGAGCAAGGTGGTAGCATTTTAATATAGGAGAATTTGAGGTCTGAATGTGGATGTATTTATTAACTCAGCAGACTTTAATATCCTTTTGGCCAAGGAAGTGTTGCCTTTAGGTATTCTAGGCCTTGTCAAGTTTGAAGAGTCACCTGTAATGATCTCACTGTGGAAATTGCCCCACAATGTTTCCATTGTTGTCAAAGGGTTCACTTAATGTGAGTCTGTTCAGAGAGAAGATGTGAAGGTTGTGGACAGATTCAGAAGAGGTTTCACAAATGCAGATCAGATGAGTTGAGCACTATGGAAATGAAGATTGGAGAACTATTATTGCCTAGTCATCCTGATAATTCCAGGCCTAGACTTCAGGCATTGGGGAAACTTTCAGAGCAACAGAAGATGCCTCCACAAGCAAATGTGCAACAAGCTGTCTTGGGAAAACTTACAAATAAAGAAGTGAGGAAAGTGAGTGAATTAATCATTGACTCAGATCATATCAAGGAGCAATGGCCAGAGGCTCAAATTAGTCTTGCCATTTTAGCACATCCTCAGGAAACAACAACCAACAGAGGCAAAAGGTATAAGCCAATATCTTCCACATTGGACTCATGGAAAGATTTGGCAATGGTTGATGACTTAGTTGTTCTTCTGGGGAATGAAGATAGTGAAACTGCTGAAAAATCCTGGGAGAAGAAAACTAGAATGACTTCCCCCATGGTATCAGATATGTTGAATACACCAGTATCAGTTGGAATTGGGGTCTCTCCAATGGGAGGTTTACTTATAGAAGCCTTGCTGCAGAAGGATGTCCCTCTATTTGATGAATTTAACTTCTCCTCACAGTTAGAGGGCTCTGACTCAGATCTCCCAGTAGTGAAGTTCTTCCCTCAAAGAGTTGTTTTTCCTGCTGTGATAATGACTTTCTGATTATCTAATGCATTCCTCAGATGGCCATGAAGAGGCAGGTGGCACTCCCTGAGTTGGTGGGAGAGGCAAAGTCAGATTCTGGGGACCCTTTAGTTTAAGTTGAATAGCTGTAAGGTCCCAGTGTCCTGGTGTAAGATTTTATGGATTATAAGAAAGGCTTCAGGCCTCCAGGTTGGATGGATGTAGTCATTACAGACTTGAAGGGGCACAAATTTAAATTTTTGATTATTTGAATTATATAATTCTGTTTTAAAATACTGTAAATAATTGTTCAGAGATTTACAAAAAAGGTATGTTTGTACTGACATGAAGTGTGATCAGGATGCTCAGAAGTTGGAGTGAAGACACTGTGGGTCCTGACAAAATTCAAGGTGTATTTCAATAAGTGGACCACCTAGACAGGTCCCTGTATAATGTACTTATTAATTGACCAGAGTTATCAAAAGATTATTGTTGTACCCAAAAATTTAGATATGAACTATTGAGAATGTTAAATACTGTAATGACTTTGATTGTTTTTAATTGGATGATGTATAGGTATTTAATGTGCTTTTCATTATTTGTTTCTGTAGAAAAATGTATTTAATTCCATGTATTTTGTACAAGTTGATCACCTAGGTACTGTAATAGAATTTTCTTGATCTAGGTGGGCAGATAGACCATATGTGGTCCCAGCCTTTTTGGACTGATACATATAAATATTGT
Organism: Epiperipatus broadwayi; assembly: GCA_028023455.1. Lineage (NCBI taxonomy): Eukaryota > Metazoa > Onychophora > Udeonychophora > Euonychophora > Peripatidae > Epiperipatus > Epiperipatus broadwayi. The sequence continues at coordinate 3,959,267 of JAQFVV010000016.1, forward strand.
TATTTCAAAGAGCATGGATTCCCACTTGTCTCTTCTTCCTTGGGATGGGGGGGTGGTTTTGTTGGATCTGGTGGTTTAGGGAGCAAGATGCAATCAACACCATGCTCAAGTAAGGGTTATCTGGATCTTCCAGAAGGGTTGAGAGTCACTATTTTCACTCTGGTTCTGCCTCTGTGGGCTGCTGCAGACTCTAAATGGTTTTTTTGGGAAGAGTGAAGATCTATGTTCCTTTTTTTCATTTAATTATTGCTTTCATGTGTTCTTGCTTAATGGTGCAATTTGTGCAGGTAGACCAAGTTGGGCACTGCCCAGGTGAACTGTTTAATGGTCAATCATAGATTAATTCATTTACTTGAATCTTAGATCTCAGAGGTGGATGTAATGGACATGAAGAGTTTGTTGATCTGTAGGGGTAGATGGCAATCATTGCCACTCCTAAGGATGAGATGGCCTGGAATGGTTCTTGCTGCTCTCTTTGGTTTGGTAAATGTTTCAGATTTTCAAAACCAACATTATACTCAGAGAAAGCAGAACTCATTTATGGGGGAAGCCCAAAGCACATTTTACTTACCCAAGGAGTGGGTCTAGGATTTAAAAAGCATATTATGGCTGTCCAGTCATGGATGGATTCTGGGGGATAGTTTGGGGAGTTCTCATTTGGGTCAGAGTTATAGCCACTGCCCATTTATATAATTTTAGTGTATACTTTTGATATCTTTGGCCCACATGTGCAGGTGACAGAATGTGGTCCCAGCACACTTGAGCCTGTAGAATGATTAATAAGTGTTTTCATCTATGGGGAGTACCCATAGAAACTTATTTGTAATCTTTGACAAATAAAGGTACTTTTTGGAATAATAATTCAAAGAAGGAAATGGAATATAATCATTTTAGAAATCTTCAGTTATTTAGGTTTAAAGATAATTATATTCCTGCTTATATTTTTATTATTTTAAAGAAGACATTATGTAATTGTATTTCATCTAATATAAATGAAATAGTACTTTGGAATTCCTATAATTTGCGCATTTAACTATGAAGTTCAGGAACTTTGAAAGCCTTGGCACAGATAAACATATAATTTTTACAATATTAAACTTCTCTAACCTAAGCATGTTTATGTAGAATTATTGATATTTAAAATATGATATATTATTCTGAAGAAAAAAATAATTTGAAACTGCATCATTTATTAATCTTTTTAAGCTATTCCATAAACTTTTATTATGGAAGCACCACTTTTATTTGCTTATTAACAATTTTATTTTATTTGTTGTTCACTCTATTTTAAAATATAAAAAGAAGACAATATATTAAGAGTTTTTCCCTGAAATATTTATTCATTTATTTGTCTCCTATTTGCTTATTGAATTTTTTGCCAGTGTTGCTAGTCATTATTCATTTTAAAAATTAAAAAACGTGAACAATACTCCAAGAAATTTGTGCTCTTATTTGTTATTCATGTATTATTTATGTGTTAATAAAACCATGCAATATTTTGTTTTATCTTTATGAAGAATGGTCAAATATCTAAGGGAGTTATTTTCATTTTTATTTAAAGGAAAGAACTCAATCTTATTTAAATGGAGTAATATAAGTGTAGTGTGATTTTATAAAATTGATATGTTTATTATTATTGTTTTATTATAATTATTTATGCACTATTAATTTATTATTGGGTATATTTATAATAATATAGTATTAAAATGGGAATTGATTCGAGTAACTTTCCAAATAAAGAGTTTTAATTACAAATTGATGAGTTCTCAGAATTTACATTCTAGTATTATTAAAGTGTATTAATGTGCACAGGATAAAACAACTTTTCTGTGCTTAGTATGAGAAAGAATGTATTGTTTAAAATTAGTATATGAATGAAGGTAACTTTTTAAATTCTTATTGTATGACATTGTATCACAATTTTTTTTATATTCGTTTGCGTATTTCTTCAGCCAAAGGATGTATGTTTATGTGCACATGAGTTTGGGTTCAAGTTCATATATGATTGATAATCCATGCTTTGTTCAGTTATTTATTGATATTCTGCCCACGACCAGATATTAATTGCAGAAAGTATGTTGATGGTTTATGTTGCTTTTGAATTTTTATAAAGCACTTCCAGAGATGAGATTGCGACTTCTTTCACACTTCCAGGTTATGTTACAGGGTATCAATTTATTATTATCATCCATTACGCCATTAATTTCATTGGTGTGTCTTTATTATGTAAGACAATTTAAGGCATGTATTTTTACGATGTATTTCCAGGTATACTAATTCATTGAGAGTATTACTATTTCTTCCCTTATATGTATAAACAAATAAAACTTATATAAAGTATTTTTGTCTAGTATTTATCTATATTATCATCATCAAAAGAATTATATTTATGCACTGATTTTAAATAAAGCTATGATTATAATTTGATTATCATCTTTTACTGGCCTGTTTAATGGCAGATGTTTGCTATTCTGGGTGCATAATTGCTGGTTGGTTAGAAGTTCTTAAAAAATTATGATTAGAATCACTCTAATATTAAAATACACTCTTCATGAAATTTGTTACTTTTTATTAAAGATAATTAACACTTTTAAAGATAATTTAACATTCAAAATAATTTATTTTAAACTTCTCTCTTAACATTCACACTGATATATTTACACACATACGACACACACATATAAGTATTAGAAAGTCATTTAAAGAAATTATGAAATTTATTATAAGTTAATAGCTAATATTTTAACAATTCCCTTTCTTAAAATAACAAAAAAAAATTTATTTACTGAAATTTATTTAAAATATAATCCATTTTAAACTGACTTTGCTTAAGCTTTTTTACCTATCAAATTCTAACCTTAAACAGTTATTAAATAAATTAACTAACATCTTTCAGTTATTAGGATTCAAATAGATTTTAAACATATTTTATTAATATATTTTTAGATGCATAATTAAGATTTTATATAAATTAAGATAGTAATGTTTATTTAGTAAAAAAAAAAATTGTCTTCATTTAAGTTAATAAAAAAAAATGTTAAATACTATTAAATGTTTAACTCTTTCTAAACCAAATATAAGGTTATATATATATAAAGTAATAAATTCTCTTGAAATTTTTTTTTTTTTTAATTTGTAGAATAAGAGAAAAACATCTTCTGTCATTATGTGAGCTAAAACTTAAAATATCTGATTATTCGTGCTAGAAAAATAATAACGATTTTATAGATGTATGCTTTAATGACAATAAATTCGATTATTTTAAAAATTATAAAGTTTAATAGTATGAGTGAAGTATATAATAATTGATTATTGCACCTTAAAAATATTTGCAACTGATCAAATTGTACATATTACAATTCTATCATTATGATATATTTAAAATCAAAAAGTCACAATAAAATCTGAAATGTGATTGCATAATTGTATCAATTTAATACTATTCAAAGAGATTTATATAACCAATCAAATTGTTTTGCAATAGTCTTGACAAGATCTCCAGATTCTTATAATTTTCTTACTGTGAAAAAAAAATCAAACGTTTTCCTCCTTTTTTAAACATCTGTTTTTTATAACAACCTCTAATCATCAATTGAGCTAAAAAACTGAAAACCATAATCACTCCATTAGATACGATAGTCGACTTTTTATTTAAATAACATGATAGAGCATAAAATTTATTTATTATACATATATCCTTTAAAACGTGTGTTGTATAATATTCTATTAGATGTTTAAATGTTGAAAGTAATCATTTCTGCACTTTGAGAGTATTAATAATAATGAATTAAAATGATTTAAATATATGATTGTGAATGCATTCAAGGTTCAAAATCAACAAGTTCACAACCTTCATATTTAATAAAACATCAGTTTATCTATTTGGATGGAAAGCGTCAAATATTTAAACTTTTAGTTGCAAAATGATGATTGGTGATTGTTCTGAAAATACATATATAGTTAGGGGTAATCAGTATAGTATTTTCGCTGGTCAATATTTTATAAGAGTTCTAAACTAATATAAGGAATTCTATAAATTAATTTGATTGGTTTTATACATATATGTGTAATGTTATATTTTTATTTTTGTGTTTATATCGTTTGATATATATTATTAAAAACATCGAATTTCTTTTGTTTTATATCGTTTTTATTTGAAAATTCCTTGTTTCAACCTCCCACTACAATCATCTTCAGAGACATTAAATATTTAACATATAATTAAATAAACAAAACAAATAATGAAAACATCAAAATCAAAATTTTTACACCATTTTTACAAAAACTATAATATGCATTTAAATTTATTTAAATGCAGTCGTTTGAAGAATTTATATAAACCATATGTTGGTTGATAGAATGAATTTATATAAACAATATGCTAGACTTTGATAAAGTTCATTAATTATAAAATAAATTTATAGATTGCTTGACATTAAATATTGAAAATGATAGAGAAAAATTATTTTAAAAGTTATTTTTTAGTATAAATTAATGTTTGAAGAATTTTTTTTCTAGTGATCTCTCCCCATCAAGGTTGAAAAACAATACTAATGATTTTTTGAAACTTTTAAATGTAGCATTATTTAATAAAAATTTACATTTTTCTTTACATTACTAGGTTTAGGTTATAATATAAACATTTTTACTGAATTCATTTCCCCTCTGAATGTAAAAAAAAATTTAGACTCATAATAAAATTTTAATTTAAAAAAAAAATCAGAATATAACTACTTTCAATAAATTCAAGTAAAAAGAAATCTCCCATCATTATTTTAGATATTATTTACTTTACATGTTAAAAAGAGGCAAATAGTTATGTTGTATAATACGGGATAAGCTATCTAGTGAAACTAAAAATATATCTTTATATCGATATATGAAAGTCATATTTAGATTTGATTATATTTCCAGTATATCTGCATTTTAGTATAATTTTTTAAAAGTAATAATTTAAACTTACTGCTGGATAAAATATAGCAAGTGTAAATATTTAATCTTACTTTAAAATAAAAGACAATTTTAAATTTTCTAAATTATTTTGCTTAATATTTAGCTTTTATACAGAAAAATATTTTTTCATTAATTACTAAATTAAATTCTATTTTCTATATGATTATTTTTGCTATATTTGGAACGTTTCATAAAGGATTTAAGATGATTTTGCTTTTAATGAAAATTTGATTGTAGCAGATGAAGCATAACTTTCAAGCCCTATAATATACATTAACTTACAAGGTTGAGAATTTTTTTATTTTGTAATGATAATAGAAGAATAAATGCTAATTGCTGGCAAATATTTATTAATAATTAAGTAATTGAAAATGTTTCAATTTCACATTCTCTAACAGGTTTCGTTGACAAATATTAATCGTCATAAATTCTTGTAATCTTTTTTATTGATTGATAATATTTCTACGCCCAGCAAAAATAATATTTTATTTTAGTTGCATTTTCCTTCTATTTATCTAATTCAATTTTAATTTATTTATAACAATGTCTATAAAATGTCAACAATGCTTAGAATGTTTGCATAGAATATTTGAGACAGTTAATCATACTCACATTTACAGATTTCAAGCTTTAAACCCCAATCATAAACGTATCTTATATAATAATGTTGTAACTTTGCTCTCATCAATAAGAAAAAGCTGTTCTTATTTGATTTCCAGTAGTCTGATGGTTTGATTTTGTGCTTAATAATAATATTTTACATTTGACGGTAATGGTTTAAGCTTGTCCACAAAGTTTTAATACTTATTCAAAAAAAATTGTCATCATTTTGTGATTTGATTTATAGAAAAAAAATATATAGTTTTTTTTTGCTGTTTGTTTGTTAGTTTAATTAATTTTCATTGGGTTTATAAAAATAATAACAACTCCGATGCCACACCCATATATATTTTGGCTCATGTTATCATGTGATGCCGTGTATTTTTTTCAAGATCCCATTTAAAAATTTTTATGTAAACCTAATTTGACACTCTATTGTGTAATGATTATTTTTCTTTCAATTACTGTAAGTCATGTTTTTCCCCTATCACAAGCAAAATTGTAAACTCTTATTGCATATGTAATATCATGTATCAACTTGTATCTAAGACCACATATTTATACCGATTAAGAAAACAAATATTTAAAACTCTTACATTAGTTTAATCTAAAAGTAACTTTATAAGTTAACCTATATTCAAATTTGAAAAATAAAATTCAGTATCTTGTAAGGAGGCATTCTACAAAAGTAGTTTTTAAGCCAGTAATATTTTTAAAATTTTTAGATATCTAATTCAAGTTTTCAATTCGAATGGTATTATCTAATTCAGAAATACATTGTTATTGAGAGAAAAAGTATCTATTAATAACTATTAAAATATTTTAGTGCAATTTTTTTCATTTACATTTTTAAGACTATGCTAATATCATTCATAATTTCATTTGCCTCGTATTACTGAAAAAACCATTTTTTTAAAGGTGATTTTTTTTAATCGTATTGAAAATTTGCTTATGTTGTTTTATTTTTCAATAATTTATTTGTTTATTTTTTTTAATCCTGATATAATTTGTCAACATAAATAATAGTAATTACTTTTAATTGTGGATATTTATAAAAAAATTTAAGCTAAATTTATTTGTCTTATATATGTATAAACTTTTAGTATAATTTTTGCAATATAAACTGAAATACCAGTAAAAAAAATTTCACTTATATTTTTAATAAAAAACTAAGGTTATGTCGGATTATAAAAAATCACCTACATTATTAATTTAAAGTTTAATATCAATTAAATATCAAAAAAATCATATTATAACTGATGTCAAAAATCGTATTGTAAAAAACGAATTCCCAAATTAACAAAATGCACGGTTTAACTTGTGTATAATCTAAACACAGTTAAATCTGTTAAAAAAAAGATTTAATTAAATTTTATATATAATGATCTTCATTACTTGGTAAGTGATCATGATCGAAGGTTTTGGTATGTGCAAATTATATGCTAAACATGAATTAAAATTTTAATTAAGAATAATAGTTAATAATGCTATTAATTAAACTGAAAATTTCAATCCTGTTACGTGACATGAATATAACTTTATTTCCAGTTCAACATAGGTTATTCTATCATTACTAAATTAATAACAGTAGTAATGTATTTTAATAATTACATTATGTTGATAAAAAATAATTAATAAAAATAATGCTTTTGTATTTAGATTTCACTATTATTTAATCTATAAACAATTAAATAATTTACAATTTTTTTGTTTCAGAAAAAAAAAAAAAATCTAACCTCAAAACTATTAATTAATCCAAAGAAACAAAATATTAAACAATTTAATTGTATCATGCTGAAATAATTTTAAAGTTAATAATACTTTTGTTTTATTTTATTTTAAAAAGTTATATACAAAAATTATTTTATTTCGTTCGAATGTATTGTAATAAACTTGGCTGCTACTAATCATTGTTAATTTATAAAATGCCTAAGTAGTGGCGAAAGTTTAATAAGTATCAATAACAAAAGTTTTATTTAAAATAAAGATTTGAAAATATTTCAAAAATTAAAAAAAAAAAAAATAAATGCAACTATGACATTATATTAGAACTTATTAGTATGTTTTAATATATATATATAAGCCAGTTTTATTATCAATTTTTTAAAATGTTTTGTTAATCATTCATGTGTGTGTGTGTGAAATATTTTTAAATATGTGGAAATTTCTGTTGAAAATTATTAAACTATACATATAAACTTAATAACTGTATTTTTTCGACTGAGATGAGATTTTTATCAGTATATATATATATATGTCATTTCCGATTTTGACTGTTTAACCAAACACTCAACACCCCCTTTACTTGTGTACTTACTAGATTATTATAACAATACAAAATGATCATTTGTATTAGTTGCTCTATATATGTATAAAAAGTACCATATCTAGCAAGTTTCTAACAAGAGTGAAATTCTTTAAACTCAGATATAAACACAGATTGATTTATATACGACTTAGTGCTACGTTTCATGGAAAAGTTTATTTTTTACTCATTTAAATTCCCATACAAATGAAGAATTATAAGACAAATATTTATAACGTCTAGTTTTTATTAATTAACCAACACTGTTAGTATATTTTTCAATGCCTGTGTAGTTACTAAAATTACAAAATGACAATTTGCATTAACTGTCCCAATCATATATTAGGAATAGCATATCTAAAAAGTTCCTAATAAGAATAAAATTCATTATGATCTCTTTTATAAAGTTTAGTTCGAATCTACATGAGGCAGTTTATTTCTTACTTATTTCATTCTGGTTACCTTGACAACAGTTTAAAATTGTTGATTGTTATTGATATTGGAAGTGTCTAAGCATTGACTGTATGTATATATATATATATATCAAAGATAATATAAATGGTTATTTTATATTAAGATAAAAATCTAGTACATTCAGGTACGCAGAAAAGTGTATTAAAAGTATTTGATTAATTAAGCAAAATCAGAAATTATATAATATTTTGAAAAAATGCTATATTTAATTATAATAAAATAACAGCAACCGTCCAAATACAATACGCATTTCTGTTTGAATGATTCCATAAAACTTTGCATTAATTCCTTTTGGCCATAATATACTAGATATGACATAAAATATATAAATACATATATTCTTCAATGTTAAATTATTAAACTATAAGTACCATATAACTCACATATTGTTTAAAATGATAGCATTAAATTTAATATATAGCTAAGAGAGAAAACTTTTAGGTAAAAACTTTCACTTATTTTGCATTCTAATTTAACTTTTTAAATATTTACTGAATGTCTATTTTTTTATTTAATAGTGCTTCATCAATACATACGTTGCTTTTACATGTTTATCATATGATAATTTAAGCTGAAAATAAATAATTTATTTCTTCAATTCCATAATAAAATTTGATGCTGCTCATAACATTTTTAAGTGATGCATTAAATATAGATTAGATTTAAGCTAGGAATATCAAAAATTCGTAGATACCTCATGATGCTGTAGAGCTAAAATATTTAATTCTATATGTGAACGTTTTTTGTTGGTTTATACTTAATTTGATTTTTGAACTGTTTATTGACAGTTTTAACATATTTTTTTCACTTAACCTATCAGTTATTTTTCACATAAATCATATATTGGTACAGTAATCTACAACAAATGCAAGTAGTGTCAGAAATCCATTTTTAACATTTTATAGTAAAAATTTTAATTTTAAAAAATTTGGGATAATTTATTAGCTCTTACTAAAGTAACTAGATATCAGAGGTTTCTGAGAATCAAAAAATAATAAAATTAAGAGCCCATTAAAGACATTAAGAGTCTATTTACTCACAATGTGCAGAAGGGGAAATAAATTAACCCACAATAGATACATCTGGTATGTGATACCAGTGTAAATATTCATATGTATAAGTTCATAGAATTATTTAATTGAACAAGGTTCCATCTCAGTACCTTTTTAGATATCTCTGTATTTTGAAAGTATGAAATTAATTTGAATTTATCTCACATAATATAAATTGGATGCCCTTTTTTAAGACTAGTGGTATCTCACAATGCTTGTAGTCTAAATATAAATAATTTTTCTCTGTGTTTGCAAATTATGGCTATTTTTTTTACTTTTTTCAGACAAATATAATATTTATTATAAGTAATGCTTACAATAATAAGGAGAAAATTTATTTTGTTATAATTACAGATTGTGATAAGTAAGTCAACTGATTCCAATTAGAAACTATTCTAAACAAATGTAATTCTATTCCTTCAGTTTTACAATTTTTTGATTATGTTTTTTTTTAATCTTTAATACAAGTATTATATAATACTTATTGTAAATAAGCTTATAATTAAAAAATCAAATTTAAAATGATAATTCTATAAAACAAGTAGTTTCCTTATGTAAAGTTATGAGATATTGATTATATCATTTATATTGTAAAACCACATTGTAGCCATTACAAATTAATGCATTTGTGCTACATTGGTTTTTGTTTATATCATAGAAATAAAATACTCACATTTAGATTTTATTTAAATATATTTGACTGTAATCAGAAAAATAGTCAGCTGTAAATTTACTGATAACAATTAGAAAATGAACTAGAAATATTCTCTGATAATAATCTTTTTATGATTTCTGTTAGGTTTTTTTTTAATTATACGTGTATTATATTTCAAAAAGAGTTTTCATTGTTTAAAGTTATGTTTTAGAAAAATATATAAATTAAATATACAAATTTTTAAGTAATATTTTTTTCATTAAAATACATGTTATAATTTAAAGTCTGAAAAAAAATCTTTTGTTTTGATTGTTTAATGTCCGCTTATTGGTCTTTTTAACTATGCCAAGTTGATGGCTTATTTTTTAGACTTATGTTTTTAATAAAATTTATAAAATGAGGCAATAAAATTTAATTTTTTTATTTCATTAAAAAAATTCATTCAATAAAAAGTTGTAAAATAAAAGATCATAGATAGTATGGAAATATTGAACAAAATGTTTTTATGGGTTAATGTTACTTTATTTTATATATATATATATATATATATATATATATATATATATATATATATATATATATATATGCAATGTAACACAAGTTAAATATATATGTTAAAGTTACACATATAATCAAGTTACATATTTTTCATTTGAAGAAAAAAAGAAGGAAGTGATTAATTTATCAATAAAATAAAATAGAAAAAAAATATAAAGTTTTTTTTTAAGAAATGTAATTGTATCAAAAGTAACTGATTGCATATACAAATTTTGTTTTTAAATAGAAAAAAAAGTTTAGTATTAGAGTGTTGGGGGGAATAACTGTTTAGCTCTCCTTCTTATGTACATAAAAGAAAAATGTATGTATGAAAAAATATATATAGTAATAAGTAAATGTAAAAATTATAACAAAAGTGATTTTGAAAAGGAAAAAACTTTTAAATGTAATTAGAAAAAGAGTACTGGCTGATAAAAGAAAATTAGAACTAACAATTGAATTAATTAAAACCATTCAAACTATGACATCAACATACAATGGTAAGATAGATTAATCTCGAAATGAGATTAGATAGCATAAAAATGCAAGATTTAATTAAACTTAATCTGAGTCTCAATAAAGATAAAATAATGGGAGGGAGAGGTATAAAAGAGAAAAGAGAAAAAAATTGTTAATCAGCTTATGATGTAACTTCTGAATAGAAGTATTATGTTATTGTTATTAATGCTCTGCTGTAATAGTATTATTATTTAAAAATAAAGAAGTGAAAATGGTCAGAAAAGGTCATTGGAAAAACAGTCCATGTTTCCAGTATGCTCATTCTTCGACCCATTCATCACTGAAAGTCAATTTAGCAACATGTGGTGCTAAAGAACAGTAGGAGTGTTCAGCTAGGTCTTTGAGCCCATGTCATCAGTACCATCAGATGTTCTCAACCTGAAACCAATGCCTGACCTATGATATGCAAGCTGCTGATAATTTCTCTCCCATTGTCAACCTGGTAAACTGAAAAGAAACAGAAACTATCAATGGAAGCCAAAAGGTCAACCAGTTGGTAGTCAGCAAAATAAAAAAATTGAACCAATGAAAGTGATGTGTGCTATTATAAACCTAAGTAAATATATTTTTCATCTCCCATTATTTGTGTGTTAATAAAATGAACTCTAATAGACTATCATAATTATAGCCTAAAGTAATATTTAACATTTATTATGTAAACTTTTTATATTATGTTAGACTTATTTGTGTATGTAAAATAAATATTTGTTTGATTTCTTGTTACTTTGTCAATTCTCTCTCTCTCTCTCTCTTTCTCTCTCTCTCTCTCTCTCTCTCTCTCTCTCTAACTCTAACTCACTATTGAATTCATTTCTAAATAGTTATATGTGTTAAATAAATGGCTCAAAGATCCCCATCCTCTCAACTGAGAAAATGAACTAACTTGGGATATTTCAAGAGCTTGATCATGCGCCTGTCCTTCCTAGGGATACTGACTATATAACATATGGTTGGCTGGTGCCTGAGTTTAATTCTCAAAATAAAATGCTTTGCATAGCAGGGTTTAAATCCACCAGCCAAGGTTGGGCCATGGTCAGGAAATGTGATCATGTTATGCTTTATATAGCTTTATCTGGTGGTATCATTGATGGTTATGCTATCAATGGTATTCTCTCCTCTGCCTGAAGTGTCTGTCTATGCCAGTGATGTTAAAAATAGTTAAACCAGATATTAATGTAAATGTTAAAATATATAAGTATTAAAACTTATTAAAGTTATTTACAAGGTATGTCAAACCTATAGTTAAGCAAGATATGAAAACTTATCTAAAGTTTATATTCTAAAAATTATGGAAGTTATTATTTGGTTTTGTTTCAATTTTTAAGAGAAAACTAATTAATATTTCAATTGTTTATATTAATGGAACAAATTTTAAATGGAGATAGAGAAAACAGTAATGATCAAGAAAAGGAGGTTAGTACTGTAGTCCTAAGCCACAAATTGAAGTAGTAAAGACAAAAAGTCTTGAGATAATCTTTAAGCATCCTCAGATTATAATTAGAGAAAATAAACTTATAAAAATAGGTAAATTATGGCAAGTTGAATATGGAAATATTTAGTCAAATGTTACAGAGAATGGCAAATCAACTGAATGAAAATGTGCAAAGAATGGAGCAGAAAATGAATGAAAATATGCAACAGAATCAACAGAGTATAACTCAAATGAAGAAAAATATGCAATGAATGGAGCAGAAAATGGATGATAATCATCAGTAAATGGATTAGAAAACGGATCAAATAATGAATCAAATGAATGAAAATTTGCTACATAAAGAAAATGAATGAAAATATGCAGCATAACATGGATGAAAATCAGGGAATAGTGATGGAAAGTCTGCGACATGAAGTAAAATCAATACAGAAAATAATCCAACAACAAAGACTGGAAATAAAAATATAAATAGAAAAAGTTCAGTTTAAATGAAAGAACATTTAGGGGAGTTAATTATAGAAGTAAGTGATAAAGTTCAAAAGGTAGAAAACAGAAGTGACAAAGTAAAAGCAGAAATAAATATAGTACCTAAAGATTTTGAGAAAAAAGAAGTTAAAATAGATACTTTTTTAAAAAATTGTTGATATTGTAAATATAATTAAAAAGTCTAAAGTTAATATAGTTATTATTGATGAATGTAAACTTGAGGTAGGTATCACAGAATTAGTTAAAGATAATTTAGTTTATACAAAAGAATTTAAAATTGATGATGAGATAGAAAGTTTTTGTGAAAATTATGTAATTGATATTAAATAATTTAAAATAAGTGTAGGAATTAATAAATTTAAATTTGATGATCAAATTATAAGGAAATCAAAAATTAATGATGAAGTCATAAATGATTGTGATATTGAAATGTTGGGAAAATCAACATTTTTTATAAGTACGGCAAGCGATTTTGAAGTAGATACTGAAATTATGTTTTGAATGAATAAACATAAAGAGGCAGAAGTAGGAATATTAAATGATTTATAATTGTTAAAAAATACCATGCATAATAAAATTTGGTCTTGTACTTTATGAAAGTTTATATAGATGTAAAAGTATTGGAGTTTGTAGGTAAGGATAATTGTGATAAAAAAAAATTGTTTTGCTATCACAAAGTACAAAGACATGAGTATGGCAGTTTTATCTGTGAATACATAAATAAATGATGAAATGATTAGTAGTAACAAACAAAAAACAACTACCAGTGTCACTGTACAAGTGTTGGTATTTAATATATAATAGAGTAAAATCTTATCTCTCCCCAGGTGATGAGTAAATTTATCCATAAGCAAGTTCATATCTGGACCTATATTTTATTTCAATTTGCAATAAAGCTAATAATGTTTTTTTCCTTCTCTAAAATATTACCAATTTACAACCCCCTTCAATTTATAGTAAAAGGAAAAAACTAACTAAAAAATTATATATAAAATTTAAAAAAATATGATGTCAACCTAAAGATCAATTTAGAGACCATAAGGAAACTGTCCTAAAAAGATTATAAATGTCTTCTTTGATCAGTTCATATTTCAGTTGGTGAAGTTCGAATGTTCTAGAACATATATGCTGATGATCAGAATTTTTCTGTTTTAATGGCCTGCTTTGAGATGTTAAGTTTGCAGCTTCATATCTATATAGTAAAGTTGATGGTGTTTGCAGCATAGATGAATAGGTGCTATGTTGAATTAAATTTGGTTTTGGTGTTACAGCTCCATGGGTGCTGACTTTTCTTCCCCTGATGTGACTTCACACTTAGCAACACATGGTTGTATATGTTCCTATAAATGTAAATTAATAAAAGTTCTTGGGTAAATTGAAAAGCAAGATATTTACTGTTGATAATCTCAAGTTAGAGTTGATCTATTCTCTGGCTTAAACTTAGAAATGTTCTTGAAATATTGAATAGTTTAAAACTGTTTTTGAGACTTTTGATTTAGAATCCCTTAATTGTCTGAGTTTAAATCTATATGTTTTTAATTTATCTTTACTCAGTATCCTAAGAGCTATTTTCATTTAATGCTTTTGCTTTGATAGTGGCAGATTTCTCTGTTCGAACTGCAAGTTTGATTTTTCTGCTCAAAGATTGTGCATTTTGGTTAGCTAGTGAGATTTTTTGATTTAATTTTTGAAAAGAAGGTCATTTGTTTATATCTTTTTCTAATCACAAAAATGAGGTTATTCAATTTGGATGTCAATTTGATGTTTTCAAACAGCAGGTTCGTGTTCATACATTTGATTAATTATTTCCATCATTTGTTATATTTTATATATATATAGATTATGGATTAATAACAATAACAAAGTTGTTTATTTTTTTCTTTTAAGTATTTTTTTTTTATTTTCTTGCTTGCGTTTAAATTTGATTATCCTTTTTTGTATTGTTGTAATGTGCATGAATTAAATAATAATTGACAAGAGGTTTTAACAAAGTTAAGTATTAGTGTCAAAATTTTAGGTTTAGTTTAAATAGCGTATTTATCAATTTTTTTTTTTTTTAATATTTAATTATAAAAATAAACAATTGTTCCTCAGCTACAGTGTTTGTGACAACTTTCATATTTTAGTAATGTTTTATTTTGATTTGCATTCTCATTATACTTATAGTTTTCTTTCTATTAAAGATAATGCTGTTATTGTGAGTCTTGAGTTTGAATTAGGTAAGGGTTCTTTCAGTGATTTTGGAGGAATGTAAGTCTACGTCTTATAATATATGAATGTGAATTTATGTGTAAATGGGCAAAAACATTTATAAATATATAAGAAGATATGACCAATTGAAAGTTGACTATAAAAAAACATACTAAGAGTTTTAATTTAACATTTGAATGTATTTAATAACTATATTTACAGCGATTAATATTTTTAACAAAGAAAATTTATATTAAAATTATTAAATATTTGATTAGATATTTATGGTTATTCTAAGCTTATAATTGATTCTAACTATTATTCCAAACCTTTATCCCCCACAAAGAATAGCCACTTGATGTCCCTGTTAACATAAATGAATTTTATATTATGTTTATAATTACAACAATCATCTTTGCTTTCTATACATTTATTTGAAACTCATAATTAGTTTTATTTAAATTAACTTTATATATTAGATTCCTATCTGTCATCGTGGTGATATGGGATTCCCCTGTTATGTATGGTAGTCATGATACAGACAAGGAAGACCACTTATGACAGAATAGTTAGTCAAATATAACAAAAACATTTAACACAACTATTAATATAAACAAACAAAGAAAAATATATGTGATTCAAGTATACAAATGTTTGGACTAAATACTTCCTAGGTAAAATCTTACCTTTCCCCTTTGTTGATGATCGAATTAGTAATCAAGCACTCATAGTAAACTATACTTTATTTTGCTTACACTAAAGGTAACAATATTTCTTCATTATGTTACATACTAACACATATATTCCCCTTTATTCCTCTATATTAAATAAAGAAAAAAATTATATTTAATATACAAATAAATAAAGTTAATGACATCATCGTAAATTTAGTTTTAAAGTTTATAAAAAAAAACGTTTTAGCGAATCATTCTAGTAATCCTTGTTAATCTATTTCAGGTATAGATTGTAAATTGTGAGTGTGCTAAAACATCCATTAGTCATTATCCTTTATAGCCTTGGAATTTCTGCTTTGAAGTGGAGAGTTATTGGATCCATTCATTAAGAATCGAATTGATGTTTCATAGCTCAGATGTAAAGTGCGAGATCAATTTCATCCCAGTTCTGTCAGCTTATAGCTCCATGAGCAATGACTTTCTTTCCCCAATGTCGCTTTTGCACTTAGTAATGCATATTTGTCTGTATAATTATTTTATATTTCTTTAATGAATTATTTTGAGTGAAGTAATATCAATATTCCTTGTATTGTTGTATATCCTCAAATCTAGATATTGCAATCTATAACTTAGAATTACAGATTCTTTGAAAATTCGAGTAATCTGAATTTACTTTAGAAGATTTAAATTTCGAATTCCTTAGTTGGCTAACTTTAATTCTATACCCTTGTTCTCACTTTCTCGGATATTCAGATATTGATTTTTACTAGTATTTCAATTCAAAATTGGCTGATGTTATAGCCATGTTTTCTGAAACTATCTTCCCTACAGACCGCCCTCCTCCTGCAAAAAAGATCTGGATCAACACAATCATAGAGCTTCTTTTTCAGTTATGCCTATAACAAACGAAACATTCGAGAGAAAACTTAAAATCTGGAGTGCTTATAAACCTTTCAACCCAAATATTAGAACAGGAGCCTCCAACCTCGGCCTTACCAATAACAGAATTACTTCATGCTTCAAATATTGAAACATGGAACCAAAGTATCTCTACATAATAATCAAAATTAATCTGGATGCAATGCCTACCAATACATTCCTATTCTACAAAAGACAAATAGCCAAAATAGACACCATCTGCACAAACTGCAAAAGACAAGAAGAAACATTTAATCACATTATTCTCAACTGCATCGGTCTGGGTAATATCTGAAAAATTATCTATAAAACCTCAAAAATTGATTACTACAAAATCCTCTCACTTAAAGACTGTCTTAAAACCAAAAAAAATCACAGTAATAAGATTCTCAATATTTTTAACTTACGCCATATGAACAATTAGGTGTATGAAATATTTCACTACTCCTCACCAGAATGAAGATACCTATTTCATTCAAAACTAACCCAAATGAGGAATAGAGATCAATTGCTTACATCAAAACTTCTATAGGAAGATACCTGGAACCTATTCACAATTCCACAAATACCTAAGACTTAACACCCCAAGTTCAATATCACAAAAAAACACTCTAAACCTACATATACATAACAAGCAACAAGGTTCACTCAGGATTGATATGTAAGATGAACAACCTTCCCTAACAACAATATAACACCCTTTACTTAACACCATCCTTTTCAACATGTAATTAATTTAATAAATAAATTTATATTTGAAAAAAAATTGGCTGATGTTTCTATTCGAAATGTAAATTCGAATCCTCTATTTAAAATTGGGTAGATTATTCAGCAGATAAGAAATTTTATCTCTCTTTGGAGCTCTTGTTCAAAACAAGCAAGTTCGTGATTATTATTAAGATCCATTATTGACATCATTTTTAATGAATATTAATATATGTAATTTGTTAATAACAATAAAAATTGTATTTGATATTTATTTACTTTAATATAAATTTTCATTTCTGGATTGCATTCATTTTATCTTATCATATTTACCATGCATTGTTATAGTGTGCAGAACTTATAACACATTTAACAAGGTAATAATTACTAAAAGTTATTTATTATGTATGAGTCTTAACATTTAATTGAGATATGTATTTACAGTACAATTAAATTGGGGTTTAAAATGTGTGTTGTAATTAATGGTTTGTCAATTTTAGTGCTTTAATTTTTATTAATCTAGTAATTAATAAATAATGCAAGGTACATGGTGTGTAATTGATGTTGGAGGGATATAAGGGGTACCATAACAAAGTTTGTCTTTATTATGTTACACGATTTGGGCAAGACAAATTATGACTGTAATGGTTTAGCTATGTGAAGAAAGTCGCATGAAACCTATTCTTTTATTGATATCAGAATTATATTATCAAATCTTATAAATTGAGATCAAAAGTGTAATTGTAAATTTGTTTTAAAGGAGCAATGAGATCCTTGTAGAGCGAAACAATAACAAAGTAAAATTTATATGAGGAATGCAAACATCAATGCTATGTGGAGTAAAGGGAATTTTATTACATCCAAATAACTTTTAATTTAATTAAAGATGTCTGAGTTCAAATTTAACCGAAAAATTATAGGTTTTCTTATAATATGAGTGTAGATATATTACATGTGCCTGCAATTTATAAATTAAGTCATTTCATTTACGTAATCACTAGCATGGGTCTTTTTAGATATATCATTTAAATTTTATATGTGAGTTTTGAAATGTGATATAATCAAATCCGTTTGAGTACCATAGCTAAATTTAATACTTTCTTATACATAATAATATTCCTTTCTGCTAAATGTCTAATAATAATTTCTCAGAATTAAAATATATGGCGAGTTATTATGCATCAATGAATCATTGATGTTAGCTAAAAAAATACAACTTCAAATTTAAAAATCATAAAATAAAGTTTACTTACAAACAAAAAAAATAAACACTAAATATATACAAGTATGACTCTAAAAAAAATAAAAGTCAATTACTGAGTTATTGCTTTTGTAAGAAAAACTTTAAAAAGATATGTATGAATATGTGCATGTATGTATTTCAAATGTATAATATCAAAATCTGATAATCATATATAATCTCATAAATGTTACATTATTTTTATATAAAATAAATAAATGTTCAGATTTAATACAAAATGAATGTATCTATTTCACATTTAAATAATACTAACATACATGAAAGTCATGTATGCATTATATAATAATGTCATTGCCAACCATTATCAATCCACTGCAGGATGAAGTCTCTCCAAGTTAAAATTATTTTCTCTGATGTCTAGCGTCTCTTCTCCATATCATTCCAGAATACTTCCTTATTTCAGCCTTCATCTCACATATTCATTTTTAGATCTTTTACAACATCTAGGAATCCACTTTAAAATTTCAATTGTCCATCTATTATCTTTTCTAGCTATATGTCCAGCCCAATATCCATTTCAGTTTTTTAATTCTTTTAATGATGTCAGTAACACCTGTTTGTTCTCTTACCCCTAAATTATTCCTAACATACATCTTTCCATACTTCTTTGAGGGGTCGGAAACCTCTGTATTGCTCTTCTATTAAGTGTTCAAGTCTCAGATCCAAGTAAGAACTGATAAAACACATTTATTAAAAATCTTCCTTTTCAAACACATAGGTATATTTCCTTTTAATATTAAGTTATTTCTAGAAAAAGCACTCCGACCAAATTTAATTCTATAATTAATTTCATCCATTATGTTTCCATCTATAGTAATAATATGACCAAAGTATTTGTAGTTGTTAACTCATCTCATAATCAATCTTTATTTTCATCTTTTAAGAAAATCCATTCAACATTAATTTTGTCTTTTTAACATTTACCTTTAGTCCTACTTTCTTGCTTTCATCTTAAAACTCTTGCAACATTTCCTCAAGATCTGGAGTATTATTGGCAAAAACAACTACATCATCTGCAAAATTTGGATGAATCACAGAAATTTCATTTACTTTTTTTTCCCTAGCTTCCTGTTTTAATCTACAATTCTTTTTGAAAAGCTGCTGTAAAACGTGTTGTAGATATGGAGCCAACATCTTCTATGCCCTTCTCAATGTTAAACTTCCTAATATCATTATAATAATAACATGAAAGGCTAAAGCTTTCGACAGAAGCACCTTAAAAGTGCTTATGTGACAGTCAATCAGATGCAATAATGACTGCATGTGGAACTCTCAATTCAGGAACACAAGATTTCCACTTGCAGTCATTATTGCATCTGATTGGCTGTCATATAAGCATTTTAAGGTGCTTCTTTTTGAAGATTTTAGCCTTTCATGTTATTATTAGATCATCTGCTAGCATTTAATAAATTTAATATATTTACATTTGTTAATATCATTATGTAATCTAATTGTTGCTGTTACATTTTTATAAATATTCTTCAAAATATGACAATATCCTGGATCTATATATTGATGATCTAATGCTTTAATCACTGAAGAAATGCTTATAAAATCAAATGCCTTTTCATAATCTGCAAATCTAAAGCATAATGGCAACTTATAGTCATTGGTCCTTTCTATAACTTCTCTCAATATTTGGACATGATCTACTGTATTAAAACTACTTTTAAATGCAGCTTGTTCTTTTGGTTGATTTAAATCCAATATTCTCTGTAGAGAAGTTGTAATTATCTTAATAAAAAATTTGTATAAAACTGATAAAAGGCTGATAGATCTGTGATTTCCAATTTCTTCTTTATCACCTTTTTTATATATTAATATTAATACTGCATTCGTCCAATCATCACAATGGCAAAACTCTCCATACAGTAGTGCCACTCAATGCAAGCCAGGGTAATTAATAAAGATGTGTAAACATAAAGAAGGGTGATCATGTGACATTTGATGATTCTTCCAATCATCTGATACATCTTTATCATTTAGACATTTGGTATATAACTTTGCCAAAATAAATTTCTATTTCTTAGCTTCTTTTAATATATCGATTATAATTCCATTATTACCTGGAGCTTTTCCCTTCATAAATTTAACGGCATTTCTCACTTATTTATTTAAAATCCTGGGTAAATCAGAAGATAGAATAGATGCAGGAAGTACTTGTTCTTTATTACTATATAATTTTGATAGAATTCTTCTACCTATTTCATAATGCCATCTTTCTTTTTAGTAATAGTGACATCTTTTTTATTGCAGATAGTTTCTTACCAATGACGAAATGTTATTTTACACTCTCAAGACTTTTATTCTCTCCCACAGCTTTCCTTCCTATTTTACAATTATACTTTCTTATATAATTTTCAACTCTTTTTGCACCATTTTACAAAATTCAAGATATTCAATTCTTTTTAATGTATCATTTCTACATATGTTTAAATTCCTTCTTTTCTTCATAAATTCTCTAGTTTCAGTAGAATTTTTATTGGTCTATTGCTGCTTTTTTTTTCATTTATTTTTGTTGCATTTTTTAAAAGTGTATCAATTATTTTCATATTAATTGCATTCAAATCGGAATCATGTTCCAAATCTACTACTATTTGAAAACGATTTTCAAGCTCTAATTTAAATTCATTTGAATGTTTCTGAAGATTAGGAATATCAATTGTAAATATTGTTTTTCTTAATAATTTTTGTCTCTGTACTTTTGCATTAATGCTATCTTACATCTTACTAATTGATGATCACTTCCTATAGTGAATTTATTAAGGACATCACAATCTTGAAATATGTATTTTCTGTTAGTCAAAATACAATCCAATTCTGCTGTACCTTCATTTGGATGCTTCCATGTTCATTTCTTTTTTACATTTTTCTTAAAAAAGAATTCATAATAGAAAGTTCTTTTTTCCTGCAAACTCAACAAGTTTATGTCCTCTCTCATTTCTATTACCATAATCAGATATTCCTTACAGCACTTTCATCTTTCATTTGTTTAACAATTCTAGAATTAAAGTCTTTCATAACAATTTTTAAATGTTGTTTATTCTCATCAAAAGCCTTTTGTATATCCATATAAAAATCTTCTACTACTTCTCTACTATGAGAACTTGTTGGGGCATAAACCTGAATTATTTGAATTTGGTATCTGCTATTAAATTGAAGAACTAATCTTACCACTCTGTCCAATAAACCATCAATCTCCCCAATATTGTTCTTCCACTTTTTATTTATAATGAATCGTACTCCACTTATACTTTCAATATTTGTGCCTTTGTAGTAGAATATATGTCCACTTATTAAATCAATTGTCTCTACACCTTTTCTTCTTACTTTACAAAGGCTAATTATGTCCCATTTAATATGAGACAGTTCTTTCAATTCTTGCAATCTATATTTACTTGAAAGTGATTTGTAGTACCTAAATAAAACTTCATCATCAAATGGCAGTGTGGATCTGCAATCAGCACATTTTTATTACCCTCCATGTTTGACCACCAACTGCAGCATTGGCTGGGGACTTTACAGCTTCCTGGAAATAAAGATCATGATTTATTATTGTCTATCACGATTGTATATATCTATTAAAAACAATTTTCATTCACACAAACATTCATTCTACCTTATCAGGCAACTGAGAAGAAAGACCCTAATATTTTTAGATCTTAAACTCAGATGTAAAAAGGCAATAAATTTACTGCACTGGTTAATGGGTGTTATTGAGCAGCCCATTCATGTTCGTACACTGTATGAATAATCACATAGTAATAATATCTGTAAAACCAGAATGTATGGAATGGACATTAGTAATTTCTGGTCAGTTTTTTTAAGATCTCCATAAGCAATCAAAGGGCCTCCTTTCAGTTAATAGAAACTCTTTTCTTCAATGGTATAATAATGTATGAAATATAATATATATGACAATTATATTATTACATACTGAAGCAGTCAATCTTAGCTTAAGATTGAGCTTCATAGTTTCACCTACTAATCTGCATTCAAACCCTATATCCCATCCCGCTCCTTTTGTCATGTATATATTTTTTATGTATATATTTGAGATGCGCACCTAAGTTATAAAATTTTAACGTTTCAATAACATTTTTTTTATTATTATTAATTCTTGTTTATTAATTATTAGTTCCTTTTTATTAAAGTATTATAGGTGCAGTTCAAATATATATATATTGTAATGATATATAAATATGTCGTTACATTAATTTAAAATAAAAACTTAAAAGTTCGCAAATAAAAGTAAAAAACTAAACGCTAAAATTAAAATGTTTGTTAAACGTATATACATTCGCACAGAGGCCAAACTTTAAAAATATTTTTTTTAAAAAAAACAAATAAGTATTTGAACGTACTTTTTTATAAAAAAGTACAAGATTTAAAAATAAAAACAGGTATTAATTAATGTAATCTGTAAATGGAAATGATTGTTTATGAATTATTGAAAACCAAACTGGCCCTTGGGCTCTTGTATAATTAAAATGATCTGATGAAAGATAGATAAGAAAATAAAGAGAAATTAGCTTGACCAATGGAAGCACTAAGCCTTGGCTCGGACCCTAATGAAAGTGATGGATTAGTGATGTTTTGTTGATTGAATCTGTGTGGATAATATAAAAAGGGAAATACAGTTTTTTCTGACAGTTCCAGCATTTTGTGTTTGAGAGATGTGGTAGGATGCACATACCACACTCTCTATTTAAAACAAAAAAATTAAAAGACTGTGATACCTTGAACCAGCTATTGCCATCTCCAGAACATTATCTTCCAATGGAGGCATCATGGGAATTAAAAGCAGAAACCTGGACTCTTCTACCGTGAGCTATGAACTCTACAAATTAACAACAACAAAAAAAAGTAATTAAGAACTTTCGTCATTGTTTTTTTTAAAGATTCAGCTAATTTAAATTTTAAAATGAACTCTTCATTTGATTTTCAAATTAATAATTGATTGTTTAAATTTATATAGTTAAGTTTTGCTAAAATCATTTCCATTTTATTATTTTTATTTGTAGTAATATTTATTGTAGAAATTATTAAATGCATTACATTTAAGTTGGGTATAGATGTTGCATAGATTCGTTAGTGGT
Source organism: Epiperipatus broadwayi (assembly GCA_028023455.1). Classification (NCBI taxonomy): domain Eukaryota; kingdom Metazoa; phylum Onychophora; class Udeonychophora; order Euonychophora; family Peripatidae; genus Epiperipatus; species Epiperipatus broadwayi. Next base: position 3,983,127 of record JAQFVV010000016.1, read on the forward strand.
TGATTATGTTGTGGTTTTCACAGTCAATTAGAATATATAAGTCAACAATGTCACTGTGGTGTCTTATGATGAACACCAAAGGGTCTCCTGTATTCCCTCAGCAATTGACATTATCGATTGACTTTGTATTTTGATCGGTTGTGTTTAATTTGGAATGTTTTTGACCATGGAATCTATGCAGCCGATCTATACTCGACATTATAAAACAAATTGTATAAAAATAATCTGTGCGAACGTATTTAAATGTTAAATTTAAGTCGGGCGTGAATGGCTATATAGTTTTGTAAAGTTATATTAAGGGAGGGTAATCTTAGGTTATTCATTTCGTAGTTGAATTGGTTCAATGGATTGGATATATTTGTGTAATTGTAGATGTAGTATGAGATCCGCTATGGGCAGGATTATATATATATGCCACACACCTTCTGTTTGCCTATGGATGGGTTTGTAAGACGGCAAAGGACCACAGTCCATTCCTATGGAGTTTTATGTTTATTGTTCTACTCGCCAACAGATGTAGCATTCCTGGTTGGTAGAGAGACAATTTTTTCTCTAATTCTACTTGCTGTTCAGATGTACATTCCTGACAGTATAGTATTTTGTGTTGTCGTATTTTCATGCTACATTGAATACATAAATGTATCAGATGGATTGGCGCCGGTTTGATTGCGAAATTTGTTGCCTAAGGTTAAATCAGGGAAGAATATTTTCTTTTCAAATGCAGATCTATGTAGTCTATTCATACTCGACTCACTAAATAAATATTAAACTCATGGTTGTAATTTACTTAAATGTAAAACTAAAGATTAATAGAAAAATCTAAAATGTTGAATTTATTCCTCAAAATTTAAATGTTATTTTATATGTGCGTAAATAAATATTTTTATGTGTTAATTTCTGGCAGTGGCTTTTATTTATTTATATTTAAGATATAAATTAAGATATAGATTTTTATCTCTGCGTCTCCACTGAGCTAGTGACTTGGGCTAACGATCTGAATATTTAAATAAAGTGGAATCTTAACAGCGCGTATCTGCCTACTCTATAAATTTTTCTAGGTTTAAATGCCTAGATGGTGCCCTGTAGAGCAGATATCGTAGTTTGTGGTTAGATTCGATCTTCACTTTCATTTCGATCATTATAACTGGCGAACCAACTTGGGCCGATCTTTAATAAACACGAGTGCCCTGAGAATTTTAAAAGTGAATCATGCTCATAATATTTTTCCTGAAATTAGTATAAATATATTTGTTGTATTGACGTGGAGTTGCAGTTTGAATTTTTGGTCTTAAAGGTACTGCCAGTAAGAAAAATTGCGCATATGTAGAGATAAATTCGAGGAATAAAAACTAATAAATAAAACATAATAATAAATCTAAATCATATTTTTTTAAAAAAAAAAAGTCTTGTTAAATTAAAATCTAATCGTTCAACTTGCCTAAGTAATAGTTAAAGGTAGGAGAAATGAAACTTGGAAGGGAGGGGGCAGAAATTTAGCTGGTAATAAGGAATCAACAGTCAACATTTTTTTTAATCATTATATTTGTGTGTAATTACTGTTTTGTCTTTTAAAAAAAAAAAGTTTTGTCCTTTTGAAATTTTCATATATAATCAATTTGTGTAACGAAATTACTAACACTAAGTAAAGTCTTTTTTTTTTAATGTTTTTTTGTTTTTTGAGGAAGTTTATTGATATGTAACGATATATAAATATGTCGTTACATTAATTTAAAATAAAAACTTAAAAGTTCGCAAATAAAAGTAAAAAACTAAACGCTAAAATTAAAATGTTTGTTAAACGTATATACATTCGCACAGAGGCCAAACTTTAAAAATATTTTTTTTAAAAAAACAAATAAGTATTTGAACGTACTTTTTTATAAAAAAGTACAAGATTTAAAAATAAAAACAGGTATTAATTAATGTAATCTGTAAATGGAAATGATTGTTTATGAATTATCGAAAACCAAACTGGCCCTTGGGCTCTTGTATAATTAAAATGATCTGATGAAAGATAGATAAGAAAATAAAGAGAAATTAGCTTGACCAATGGAAGCACTAAGCCTTGGCTCAGACCCTAATGAAAGTGATGGATTAGTGACGTTTTGTTGATTGAATCCGTGTGGATAATATAAAAAGGGAAATACAGTTTTTTCTGACAGTTCCAGCGTTTTGTGTTTGAGAGATGTGGTAGGATGCACATACCACACTCTCTATTTAAAACAAAAAAATGAAAAGACTGTGATACCTTGAACCAGCTATTGCCATCTTCAGAACATTATTTTCCAATGGAGGCATTGTGGGAATTAAAAGCAGAAACCTGGACTCTTCTACCGTGAGCTATGAACTCTACAAATTAACAACAACAACAAAAAGTAATTAAGAACTTTCATCATTGTTTTTTTTTAAAAGATTCAGCTAATTTAAATTTTAAAATGAACTCTTATTTGATTTTCAAATTAATAATTGATTGTTTAAATTTATATAGTTAAGTTTTGTTAAAATCATTTCCATTTTATTATTTTTATTTGTAGTAATATTTATTGTAGAAATTATTAAATGCATTACATTTAAGTTGGGTATAGACGTTGCATAGATTCGTTAGCGGTTGATTATGTTGTGGTTTTCACAGTCGATTAGAATATATAAGTCAACGATGTCACTGCGGTGTCTTATGATGAACACCAAAGGGTCTCCTGTATTCCCTCAGCAATTGACGTTATCGATTGACTTTGTATTTTGATCGGTTGTGTTTAATTTGGAATGTTTTTGACCGTGGAATCTATGCAGCCGATCTATACTCGACATTATAAAACAAATTGTATAAAAATAATCTGTGCGAACGTATTTAAATGTTAAATTTAAGTCAGGCGTGAATGGCTATATAGTTTTGTAAAGTTATATTAAGGGAGGGTAATCTTAGGTTATTCATTTCGTAGTTGAATTGGTTCAATGGATTGGATATATTTGTGTAATTGTAGATGTAGTATGAGATCCGCTATGGGCAGGATTATATATATATGCCACACACCTTCTGTTTGCCTATGGATGGGTTTGTAAGATGGCAAAGGACCGCAGTCCATTCCTATGGAGTTTTATGTTTATTGTTCTACTCGCCAACAGATGTAGCATTCCTGGTTGGTAGAGAGACAATTTTTTCTCTAATTCTACTTGCTGTTCAGATGTACATTCCTGACAGTATAGTATTTTGTGTTGTCGTATTTTCATGCTACATTGAATACATAAATGTATCAGATGGATTGGCGCTGGTTTGATTGCGAAATTTGTTGCCTAAGGTTAAATCAGGGAAGAATATTTTCTTTTCAAATGCAGATCTATGTAGTCTATTCATACTCGACTCACTAAATAAATATTAAACTCATGGTTGTAATTTACTTAAATGTAAAACTAAAGATTAATAAAAAAATCTAAAATGTTGAATTTATTCCTCAAAATTTAAATGTTATTTTATATGTGTGTAAATAAATATTTTTATGTGTTAATTTCTGGCAGTGGCTTTTATTTATTTATATTTAAGATATAAATTAAGATATAGATTTTTATCTCTGCGTCTCCACTGAGCTAGTGACTTGGGCTAACGATCTGAATATTTAAATAAAGTGGAATCTTAACAGCGCATATCTGCCTACTCTATAAATTTTTCTAGGTTTAAATGCCTAGATGGTGCCCTGTAGAGCAGATATCGTAGTTTGCAGTTAGATTCGATCTTCACTTTCTTTTCTATTGTTATAATATATATATAGGAGCAAAATACTAACAAAATATTGATTTTTTTTGTAAATATTTTATTATACGTCATTTGTAAACTTTTTTTAAAGTACTTTTTTTACCTACTACAATGTATATTTTATAAAATACAAGATGAAATGATGCCACTGTTAATTGTCTAAAAATAATTAAAAGATTGGAAACACTATTGTTTTAATCTGGGGAAGGTATTTTTAATTAAAGTTTTACTTAAAATGGAGATTAAGATTAAAGATTTTCTTTTGTTATAAACATTTTTCTCAAATCTATTTCTAATCTAGAAATAGATTTAAATTTATTTTTGGATGTTATCTAGCAGTTGCATCTTTCAAAAACAATGAACTAAGTAATTAAAAGCATTCCAGAAATATTTGGGCAAAGTATAAAATGACCGGTTTTTAAATCACCAACAGATTAGCTACTATTGAGAGAACTGATTGTAAACATATTACACATCACTTGAAACTTAAAATGATGTAGTAGTAAATCTACCACCCTTTTCAGCCCTGTTGGGTCATCATCTTCTGCTGCCATACCATTCTGCTGCCTAAAAGTGAAGTAAAAGCCCGACCTAAGAACTTTAATGCTAATAGAAGCTTGCTGCCACTGACGAACTTGAATTTCAATTGCCATGCACATGCCATACTTTAAATTGGACTGTTAAAATTGCATGGTAACTTTTCAAGCCATCACCTCAAATTAAATCTAACCTAATTCATCTATCAAGATTTCTAATATGTGATTTAACTTTGTTTTGTTTTAATATGTAATTTGCTTTTAAGTCATTTCTATAAATTTAACTCTCTCTCATATGCTCTTAACTTTCATTAACTTTGGTGTGGTAATTTATTTATTACTTTATTTTATGTGTGTGCTTTTATTATTAATATGCCAATTTCCAGCAACCTGGCGAACGTAATTTCTAAAATCCTTTTTGTCTTTCAATTAAATCTCCATTAATTAAGGATTTAATGTTCCCTAAGAATATAATGTATTGTTAATTAATATGCTTGCCAGATTGTTTTATGAGCCAATATTTTATTTATGTTTTAGTACATATATATATATATATATATATATATATATATATATATATATATATATATATATATATATATATATATATATATATATATATATATATATATATGTTTAACTCTGGATTTTTTACTTTGGGTGAATCCAGAACTCAAGCTAATTAACACTTTGAAACCTTATTTATTTTATAAATGTTATTCAATTCTGAAAGGGTGACCGATTAGTTTTTTTTTATAACTGCTAGTTTTATTTTTACATACTCTTAAAATATCAAATACGGTACTTAAATATTCTCAGTTGTTGTAAAATCCACAAAGGTGGGATTGAATTATTTTAAATAATAGAAAATGGAAGGGGGTAAATCTTAATATTTCTTTTAGTAAATAAAATATTAACATTAGGGAAATCTCTCTCTCTCTCTCTCTCTCTCTCTCTCTCTCTCTATATATATATATATATATATATATATATATATATATATATATATATATATATATATATATATAATTGCATAGTGTATTATTTGTTAAAATTATGGTATTCAAACTAGGGTCATTTATTTTAAAGCAGTAAATCATATTTCATGTTGTTAGTGACATTCATTCGTAGTGCATTACTGACATTCAGCCTATCTTCATATATATATATATATATATTAAGTGCTTCTGGTCTTCTAATCTTGAGGTTACAACAAGTTTGAACTCATAGATTTCTTCTCATATCTCATTCTGTAGATAGTTGAGTTATCCAGAACCACATTTATTTTGTATAAAAATGCCTCTGGTAGTGATTCCCATACATTTGGCACATGCTATGCATATTCACTTCTTCGTAGATAAAGGGCCTCTCATGTAGGTTATACCAGTAAAAGTCTGGGCCATGCCATGCCTATCCACTTTTCTCTAAGCACTGCTCAAGAAGGAGGGCTTAGACTTTGTTCTCATCCAGAAGCATGACCATTTCCTCTTAGTTATTTTTGGCTATTATGTCAGTACTGCCCAAACTTTGTATTATTATTATTTCTTTTGCTTATGACCTAATTTTAGTGCTGTAATAATATTAAAATTGCGCTCTCCTCAATATATCTATAAATGCCGAATATTATTAACTTTATTAATTTATAATGTTATTTCAATCTTATTATACAGTCCCACCATTGTAACTTATTTCTGTATTTAAGAGTATCTATATGCCTTGGGGAAAAATAAAGCATTCTTCTTACCAATGCTAATTAACAGAATTGTCAATAAGTATTTTTGTCATATAATCAAATATGTTTTTCAAATATATTTATTTATTTTCACGACTGTAATGGCATGAAAGTAGTTTATATTATTATTTATAATACTTCACTCATATACACTTTAATAAATAATAAATAATATATATGATTATATGAAGATATGCAAAAAAAAGTGAAGGAGAAAAATAGTTTATATTATATCTATAATGAATCTCGGAATGCTCCCCGAAATAATGTTAGTCACCATGTTTCAGAACTATAATCCAAAGGGTTAATAGCAATTTTATGTGAATTCTTTCTAATAATCAATTGGCATTTTAATATTGGACCCACCAAAGATGTGTGCTTATTTATAATATATTATTTAGCTAATAAAAAGCATATGAGAAATAATAGCATGAATGACACTATGTTATCATCTACCGCTTGCTCATTCAAGCGCACACACTAATGTATACAATTAATTATAAATGTATATAAACAATTTGTCATTATATTAAACTATATTTTTATTGTCCAAACTTATTTGAGTAGTTCGAATTCCTTTTTCTCCACTTCCAAAAGTACAGCCATGCTTATATATATATATTAGTTTAGTCATAGTAATAAATGTCTCATTGTCTTCGCCATCACTATTAGGTTATTTATTAGGTGTTAGATCTGGGACTTAGAGAGTGGGTTCGAATTCAGGATGGTCCTTGATCTAAATCTCAGGCTTGACTAAGTTTGAAGTGCATTTTGTGAGTTCCAGCTCATGTTAGATGGATAAACATGTTTTGACTGGTACAATACTTAGGACAACTTTATTTTTTTACATTGAATGAGTAGATACTAGATAGGGATTTTATGCACAAGTCTTCTTGCATCCATTGCTTATTCTGACTTGCATGGAATGGTGCTACTGTATAGAAAGTTTAGCCTCTCTGTAAAAAGTTTGTGTAAGCATAAAGAATGGTGACCTGAATATGTTTAGGGTTTAATAACAATTCTTCCCAATAGGATGTATGCTGACTGTGGTTATTAAAGGACCAAAGATACCAAAAAGTATGAATGCTTAATTGAGTTCAGATATATGCCATACAAGTTAATGAGGTTCAATTGAAAACATTATTGTGTTTTCATTTGGACTCAAAGCTTTATAGTTAGTTAATAAGGTAAACAAATGGTAGCTTCTGGAGGGTTGCATTAGATTCTAAGATGTAGGTTGCAGTGCTTTCAGATCCAAGACTCCTCACTGATGAAAGCCACAAGCTAGAAACTAGTCTGGAGATATTGGATGAGTATGCACTAGATAGGGATTTAATGTATAAACTTTCTTGTATCCATTGATTACTTTTGCTTGCACTAAGTTTACTTAAAAGTGTAGCTATTTTACAGTGACTGTTTTTAATTATGAGATTAAAACATTCTTAAGAAAAAATTATGGTATAAATATCAGGCAACAAAGATCAATTTGTCTTGTGTTTTTTTTTCCATTTAGTTTTTGCATCATCATACTGATCATCAATGAAGAACTTACTATCCAATGAATGTGCAACTAACAAAAATATTTCCCAGGTACCAATAAATTTTTATACATTATTAGTTTACACTTAGTAACTCTTTCTTATGTGTATAGAACTAGCTTACAAGATATATTATTGTTCTTTAAAGTAGATAAATGAAGTAAACCACTTGCCAATCATATGAAATCTATAACTATCAATGATCTACAGTTCAAGTACATTGAAAACTGATTACAATCCAATAAATAGTTTAAAAACATTGGTGAAACCCAATTATAACTGAGTATTAAAAAAATCAACCAAAGCCATCACAGGATTCTGTAGCACCAACTTCAATGTCAAATTTTTATACAGATATCTTGTAAAATAAAATCAAAAGAAACAAAATGTAAATATTTTATCAAAAATGTTGAAATAAAAATCTCCATTGACCTATTGCTTAGCTAGTTATTCGATTCAAAATATCGATCATTTTAAATATCATAACTACTTTTGAAATTGAAAAGCAACTTGAATATTAAAAAAAATCTGATATTCTTCTACTGCATTTAATATGGCAAAAGATTGAATATTTTTATCAAAGTGAATTATCTATTTCAAATAATTTATTGTATTTAGGCCTATTATTTTAATAAATTAATATAGGACACATAAATTCTTTATTACTCTATGATAAATGTAATGGATTTTTTTTTATTTTAGAGGTCTTTATGATATTTTAAAATATGACTAGTTCATAAGTTCAATTGGAACATTTTTCAGCTTTCTAAGAAACATAGTATTAAATTTATTATTGTAATAACACATTTTTATTGTATTTAGATATATGAAATAAGTGAATATCAAAAGATAATATTAATTTCTTACATTTAAGAGAATATGATTGAGTATATAATATAATAGAGTTTTATCATTAATCATGGGGAAAAAATTAAACGGTAATATAAAATGTAAAATAAAATAAATGGCAGTATGAGATATATATTTCTTTATATGTGTGTGATAGGGATTGGTCTTAGAGTTATTGCAAAATTCGATGTCATTTTTTTGTTTTTCTTTGCCTTCCTATTTTTTTCTGAGATTAGAATGATTTTACTTGATAATGAACAGATTCTAAGGATAACGAGATTAATACATCAAAAATCATATATTACTAATCTATTAAATAATCCTGCGCTGTCTAATGTTTCCTGTGAACCTATAACTCTCCCACTATATAAAAAAAAATTAATTAGAAAAAAAATTATAAAATACGTTTGAAAAAATATTTGAAAATTGCACTTAAATGCATGTGTATTGAAATTAATTAAGTTTACTTTTTGTACTTAATATAAAAAAAATATTTACAAATATTTAAATAGGATCTTGTTAAGAAAATTCAATTGCTAACATGAGTTTTAAAAAATCATTGTTAATCCTATTTAATTGAATGTATACTAATTAGAATATAGAAGACATTTAAAGAATTATTTTATAATCGACAATATATAACAGTTCAAGATTGTTTTTATATGACTGGTTTATTAAGTAAATGACTACTCTGGAACTAAAACAAAAGACTTTATTTTTGTTTATAGAGAAGATTGTATGTTGTTTTTTTTCTTTTTACTTCATTTTTTTATATAGAAGATATCTGAAACACTTTAGTCAGAAAGCATGAATTTAAATCAGTCCTACTATTCATTTTAAAGTTATTTTTAATTATTTTATAATAATATAAGCAAGTTTGAGATTATTCTCAATTTAAACATTATCAATACAGATTTGAAGAATGAAAATATATAAGATACATCCAGTATTTTAATAACATGTGACACTTCAAGGTTATTTCTCATATGACTGGCTTTAATATATTTATTTCCTTAATAAGTCAATATTATGAGAAATAATCTTAAAGTGTTACACATTATTAAAACACTGGATGCAACTTATATTACCATTTTATTCTTTAAATGTTTTGACAATATTTAAATTGAGAGTAGTCTCAAACATGTGTCAGACAATTTAAAATATGTGTGGAAATTGATATTATAACATTGTATTTTTGTCTATTTTAATATACAGGTACCAATTTATCAAACAATTTAAGTATTTTTGTCTACTTAAATAATAATTTCGTCTTTTTGTCTGCTTAACTAATATTTTTGATTGTTTATTTGTTTGACTTTTTGCAGTTAAAATAATAACTTAATTATTTTTAAATCTAATAACACTTTTCTTGTCATTAAAAAAGAGTAAATACAACATTTGAAATGTATTTATATTTTACACATATAACATAAAAAGATTTTATGACATTAATTAAAAAATGATGCTTTTTTTTCATAAATAATTACATTGTCTTAGTTTTACAAATAAACTCAATGACAAAATGAAACATTGCTTTTTCTGTAGTCTTTCACAGCTACAAACAATTTTGAAGCATGTAGGAATATACTTTTTTTAATTTGTATAGTATTTTATAAGCTTACTGCTGTTGCAAATGTTCTTACTTTCTGATTTATAGTTTTTATAGGATGCTGTTATAAATATTGCTCTTATAAGATCACAGTTGCATATTTGCAACAATGAAAGAGTATCTGTACAAAATCTTTACAAAGAAAATTCAATTGGTCTACAGCAAACTTTTAATTCTAATTAACCAAAACACTAAGATGAGTTTAAAAGTGGTTTTAACATAATGAATCACTTCCAAGAATTGTGAAAAGTTATAAAGATAGTGAATTGACAAATAGGAGTTGTCAATATGCTTTGGATTTGCAGATTATGAAAATGCATTATTTTCAAGCATTATTATAGTAATTAAACATCAGATCAACAATTCATAGATCCAGAATATTGAGATATTATGAAAAATATTTATCAAACTTCAAAAACAGTGATTCCCATTTTATGCAATAGATAGGTTACTCAGAAAACACGCGCAAATGAAATCGTGCAAAAATAGACGTAACTTACATTGAAAAACGGGGGATGCGGTCTGTGATTTTTCAAAATTCGTGTAAAAGCAAAGCACCAATGTAAAATTACTTTAAAATTCACATGCAAAAAAAATAAGGAAATAAAATATGACTAATAAAAAATTTCAAATTTGAAAAACATTGATACAAGACAAACTTTTTTTAACTATAATATTTAATTTTATTCAAAATAATATATTTTTATGCATAATTTACAGTAAGTAATTTACATTTTTTTATACACATTTTAATTATTATGATTTTTCTGGTGACAACATAATTAGTAATTAATCTTTGAGACAATGATTTTATTAATTGTTTACGAAGCTCGTGATATCCAGACATACAACAATTTAGCTCTTGTTGGAATTTAAGAACACGTTAATGATTAGTGTCATTAATAAGAAAATAATAATTGATTACATTCTTTTTTAAAAAACAAAAACAGAATGTGATTTAAAATGCAAAATTAACACGCACAATGTTTGAACAAATTTACATTATAATCTTGTAAAATTTAATATGTGTATACATAAAATGTGGAAATCATGATTTTAATTTTATTATTGCATAAAATCTTACTATTATAAAGCACTGAAAATATTGAAATTACTAAGATGAAAGTCGAATTCCAATAATGTGCTATTACTTTCAATATAACGTAAGTGCATGAAATTTATTATTTAAAGTAATAGCGCATTATCGGAAATCGACTTCCGGTGAAACACGAATCGCGTAACTTCAAAATGGTGTTAAATAAGTCCACATAAAAAGAGACCAGGTGTATATTACATTGATTAGCATTGAGAAGGATGTGCAATAGGGTAATTATATATCTCCAAAATCTTTTAGAACTATTTTTCAAGGCTTATTGCGTTAATTAAAATGAGATTATTAAATCATTTATAGTTTACATATTATGAGATTATTTTTCAAGTAATTATTCAGATCTTTAGGAAATATTGCAAGAGTTATCACATGTAAATAATAAAGTATTGCTAAAAATAAATGCTAAAAAATATAAAGTAATGTTTAATTGATTTTTTGGAAGAAAAATAAATATTGATAAGAATGAATTGTAAGCTAACAACTACAAATACTTTGATCCGATTATTAATACAGATGAAAACATATAGGATGAAATTAATCAAATAAATTTAGATAGAGTGTTTTATTAGAAATAATTTAATAGTAAAAAGAAATATGCCTACAGTGCTTGAAAAATGTATTCAAGAAATATTTGAAACTTTGGTTATTGTATTATCTATAACAATATTTTTATTATTGTTTTAACATTTGTATGTATTGTATATGATGTGCATATATTCTATGAGGGTTTTTGTGATATGTGTAATTATTTTATATCTAGTCTTTATATTTATAATTTATTGTTTATATTAATCTTTGCAAATTATTCTCTGTATGTTTTTTAACATGATTAATATATATATATTCTTATCTTTTTATATTTTTTGTAATTGTTTTGATATATAATAACTCTTTTGAATGCCTTCACACACAAGTTTTGCTTGTTTGAAGTTATTCTAGTTTGTTTATATATTTATATTGTTTGTTTAATAAAATAAAAATTATTATTATTATTATTATTATTATTATTATTATTATTATTATTATTATTATTATTATTATTATTATTATTATTTATTGTTGTTGTTATTATTATTATTATTATTATTATTATTATTATTATTATTATCAATGACAATATCATTCAATTTTTTTTTGCTGCTTTGAAATTGTGTTATCTGTCTTTCTAAATTCTTCTTATAATTTTTGACGGTCATGTTCATTTTATTTTGTCTTTCTGATAATATTATTAATTAGACTTTGTGATCTGATTGAGAGACTTTAGAATTTATTTTATAATTATTTTTATAAATTTTTTGTTACTAATTTTTTTACTAATTTATTTGAAGATTTCTCTTTTATTCTTTTTATTTTTTTTTATTTTACTCAAATTGATTCTTTAAAATCAGTCAAATTAAGAGGACTGTTATTAAAAAATATATATATTAAGAAGCGATTTTCACAATTTTTTAGAATAAAAATTAATGAAATATCAATTGATATTGTAAATAATTCAAAATTAATATCTGATAACTTCAATCACCATTTCATACATAATGTGGGATTATTAATGAATTATTTTACTAATAATTATAAATCTCATTATGTTTTTGATTATGAGCAATTTACTATGATATTTTTTGTTTTTAATGGATTCAAAAAAACTTAGAAATTATAGGATCTGTAAAATATGACTTAAGAATTACATTGGTTTGGATATTTCTATAAAAATATTAATTAAAAATATTTCCATTCTAATATCAGTATTATATTTTTGTTTAATTTTTCTGTATGTTCCAATATATTTCCAAATTGCTTAAAATATTTCGTTGTTATACATATTTATAAAAAGAAAGAAAAGTAATGTTTGGAAAACTACAGGCCAATTTCAGTTTTATCGATCTTATCACAATTTTTGAAAATATATATATAATATATAATTATTTTGTTTTTCAAAAGTATGACTTGTTTTTAAATAAGATTGTTTTTACCGGGATAATCTACAGAATTGGCCTTACTTAAACATATTTCAATTCATTGAATCTTTAAAAAAAGATTACAAGACCATAGATGTATATTTGGATTAACAAAAAACATCTGCCCGTGTTCTTCTTGATTTATTATTACTTAATTTATTTGGGTGTAAAAGGTAATATATTTGAATGAATTACATTTTGTTTAAGCAATATAAACCACGTTGTTAAAATTAACAATATTTTGAGTAATCCTGAAATAATTAAATATGGAGTTCTTAGGGTTCAGTCCTTTGTTGCTTAATATTTATAAAAATGATTTGCTGAATCTTTCTCCTCATTCCAACATGTTTTGTTTTGTGATGATACTGTTTTGGTTACTTCAGCCATTTCACATAGTCTATTAGAGTAACTTATAAATGAGGATTTGATAAAAGTAGCACAATGGATGAATAAAAATAGATTATTTTTAAATATTAATAAGTGTAAATATATATTATATACTCACTGAAAAATATTCCAATAAAAACATTTTAATTGAAATATCTCATTTAAATCAACCCACGTGTGAATAAATTATTCGAATTATAGCAATACTTAATTTTGATTTGGTTTTGGATAATTATCTATATTTGGATAAACTTATTTTCCCCTTCAAATGGAATTAGAAAAATTGAATTTTATCTTTCATACAATAAGAGCTGTTCTTACATAAATCTGTTCTGTTAAACATATTCAAACAGATATTTTAAGCAGATTATCTTGCATTAAGAATTATTTTACTTAAATCTGTTGACTAGAATACATTTGAAATATAAATGTACTGAAGTTTTAACCATCAACCATTCATTATACACACTTTCGGTGACTATTTTAAAAATAAAGAAAATAATGAAAATGACTTTCAAACAAAATTTTAACCATATTACATGATTATAGTTTATTAATATATGTTAAAACCTATTGAAATTAAACTGAGAGAGTGCAAACCTCTCAAGCACTTAGCCAATCAGATCACAAATACTGAGACAGAGAATTTAACAAGAAAAGAATAGTTCCACTTGCTTCTTTACTTGTCTTTCTATATATCTAAGCCAGTCCAAAGTACTTAGATCTGAATGCGTGAATCTTAAATATCTTCACACTCAACTCACTGAGTTTTAATTATAAACATACAGAATGAAATCTTTTGATTTACTATGCAGTAGTTTTTTAGATGTTATAACTTGCAGAAATATATGTAAATAATATTTATTTTACAAACACAGACAGTATTGAAATTAAAGTGAGAGAGTGCAAACCTCTCAAGTGCTTAGCCAATCAGATTGCAAATACTGAGACAGAGAATTTAACAAGAGTGGTTCCATTTTCTTCTTTACTTGTCTTTCTATATATCCAAGCCAGTCCAAAGTACTTAGATCTGAACGCGTGAATCTTAAATATCTTCTTGTTAAATTCTCTGTCTCAGTATTTGCGATCTGATTGGCTAAGTGCTTGATAGGTTTGCACTCCCTCAGTTTAATTTCAATACCATCTGCATTTGTAAAATAAATATTATTTAAAACCTATTGTAAATATCAAAAAAGTTATCTAGATTCAAAATATTATAATATATTTATAAAGAACATTAAAATTAATATTAGTGACTTACCAAAAAAACATTTGGAAAATTAATTATGGATTGGATTGTATTTAATAATAATAAAATACTTTTTATTTGTAATTAATTATTTTATATTATATTAATATTTTATATTTGAAATTTCCCATGACCATTTTTTGTCAGGCTCCATGCATGATTTTTTGTCATAAAGAGATTATTTTCATTAATAAATTATTAAAAATTAGTACTACTATTAATATTATTCTCAGTTATCACAATTGATTGTTTAAAACATTTTCGCTCTTCTGGATTAGATAAGTTAACATCAAAATTCTTAAAGATAATAAATTTGCTTTTATGCCCATTTTAGTTTACTTATTTATTTATTTTTTATCTGCTGGACATTTGTCAAAGATTTAAAAGTTGATGTTATTACACCCATTTTTACAAAAGGGGATCCATTAATTATTAGTAATTATGTGTCTATTTCAATTTTTTCTGTATTTTTTTAATTATTTGAGATTAAGAATTAAGATGTTGTCATTCTTAAATATTCATAAAGTGATTTTGGTACTCCAATTTGGTTTGTTTCCATAAATAGCACTTTTGATGTTCTTTATAATAATATAAACAATTCACATTGTCATTGGATAAAGGCCTCAAGATAGGAATTGTTTATTTGGATTTATCTAAAGCATTTGACTCTGTTCATTACTCAATTATTATACATTAATTTTCTTTCTGTGGTTTTTAGGTCATTTTGCTTCCTGGTTAAAAAATTAAATCAGAAAGCAGGCTACTAAAATAAGTATTATTATTGGTGATTTAGATTTTAATCATGGAATTTCACAATGGCTTGTATTCAACCTTATGTTATTTTTAAAATAGTGATTTAGATTTGTTAATCATGGAATTTCACAATGGCTTGTATTCAACCTTATGTTATTTTTAAAATAAGTAAATGACATTTATAGTTTACTTTTGAATTCAGTGATTTATGGTCTTGCTGATGATGTTGCCTGTTTTATGATGTCATTTCATATAATATTCTTAAAAAGTGATTAATAAAGAGCTGGTATTAATTAGTAATTGACTTATGCTAATTTTTTTCTTAAACCACTTTAAGATTACATGATCACTATTATTATAGTTTGCACTAGGAGGCAATATTGTATGGAGAAAGTTGCACTTGTGTTAAATTGTTTAACTGACAATTGTGGTAAAATAATAGGTATTCTATTTTTTTATAAATACTTCTCGTATTCACAGAGCATAGTCAATTTTTCAATATTGTAGTAATGGATGAAATATGTAATTTATTATTGGCATTTTGAAGGTTTGATATGCATCACTTATATATATATATATATATTGTTTTATCTTATTTTGTTTGATGTATAAAGTGAAACACCCTTTATTTTTATAACTTATATTTTCAATTCTGTGAAGATGACTAAAACAAATTAAATTGTTTTTTTAAATTACTGCGGCATTTTGTTTTGTATAATTTTATATAAAATGCGGTGAATACCTTCTCATTTCTTTTCTTTTCTTTTTTTTTACATCTCATATAAGATAAACTTATCTACACTTTGGTAATGTAATTACTATCTCTACTTTCCCACGTCTTAATCAACTTAGATAAATATCATGTAGTTTATAATCGTCTGAGATAGCTATCAAATTACTTGGTGTTAATATCTATATAATTAATCTTAGCTAAAAAAATATTTTACAATTTTTTTCAACAGTGAGTGCTATCGTTTCCTTTATTTTCTTCTAGGAGTGGAATCTGGAGAAACTTTTAAACTAAAACTGGATAATTATCTCTAATAATCTTATCAAATCTACATTTCAAATAGAAACTATATTTCATTATTTTCAAAAAATAAATTAATTAATTAATTAAAAAGAATTTTTTTGTAAATATATAATATTAAATTAAAAAATATTTTATTTCCTAAACCTATTTAATCTGTTGATCTTTTTAAAGTAAACAGTTTTTATATTTAAAATGTTTTCTACATTTAAAAAAAATTTCAAGACAATAAAAAAGCAAAGAAACATTTTAAGTGTAATTAATTTATTTAATTATAAATAAATTTAATACAAAAAATATAATAGAAACTTGTGTCGTCCTTATAATAATAAAATATTTTACACGGTCAATAATATTCTGGAAAAAAAAAAGGAAATAAATAAGTGAATAATATATATATATATACATACATACATATACACTTTTATCCCAGTTAGCAATGAACCTTTATATAAGAATTTTCCATAGTGCTTATCATCAATTTAACCCACTATTTTGATTTACAATTGATTATTTGCTATTATAATTCTCAGTAAATATATACAGTAGAGATTATTAATCATAAAGAATATAATATTGTTTTGAATTTATGAAAACATTCAGTGCATTGCTTATGATATATCCAAAGTAATGGAAAATTTCATTTTTAATGACTACAAAATCAAAAAAAAATGCTAGTTTTATTCAGCACAATAAGTGACCTACAATCATGTGCAACAACAAAGGATACTTACATATCATTCCTTCACTGTCCGCTTGCTAGGTATTTTTTGTTTAATTATACATTTTCAGGGGCCTTGAAATATTTGTTCGTTTTGTCTCAAAATTATTTTAGTGCGTGTGGTACTTATTAATTTGTAAAAATATTAATAAATCGAATATAAATTAATGTTAAATATTTTCTAAAAATGTCTAAATTAATGTTAAATTGAAATAATTATTAATATTTTTTTATAAATGTCATTCACAACATTTAATTAAGTATTTTTTTAAGTATACCATAACATACAAACGTTAACATGTTACCACAATTGTTGTGAATTTTTCCCATTTATTGTAGCATTTTCATCCAAGCTGTTGTTTAATTATTTTTCCTAACATTTTGGGGAAATTATTAAAATTTTGAATCTATCAAAGACAGAAAAATATGTAGTAAAATATTTTCAAAATTACAGCTTATTGCATACATTTGTGGATGTTGCAGGCTATTAACAATTGCTGTTTACCAACATGAATACCCACATTTATTATACTTTCTTTTTATTGTGTTTTTTTATTTTATTACAGTTATATTAATATTATTTCATTGTAATCATTTGGATTTTTGTGTACTTTCTAATCATCTTAAAAAAAGAAAATTCAAATAAATATTTAATACTTTAATATTATTTTAAAAACAGCCACAACATTGCCACATACTATGCACTAACACAAAATTCTAAAAATATTCCACTTCATCTTTTTCTCTCACTGATAGATTCCAAATTTTTAATCATTTTTGGAAAATGTTAAAAAAAAAAAAATTAAATAGCAGCTTGAATGAACATGCTAGAGAAAACACAAAAATAAAATCACAACAATGGTAGCAATGTGTTAATGTTTGTATAGCATACATACCTAAGCAAAATAATTAGTTATTATGAATGGCATTTATAAAAAAAATATTTATTAATTATTTAAACTTAACATTAATTTATATTAGATTTGTTACTTTTTTTAAATTAATAATTAACATGTGTGATATAATAATTTTGAGGAAAAAACAAACTAATATTTTGACACCCTGAAAATGGATAATTAAATAAAAAACACCTGGGAAGCTTTTGGTGAAAAGAGCAAAAGAATGATATGTAAGTACCAACAAAGTGTATTAATATTTAATTATAAAATGTGGATAATAGTTATTCTAGTTTAATTCAATTAGTTTTATGAATTAAAATTCTTACAAGCATTATTTTGCTTGCAGCAAAAAATACACAGTCATAATAGTAATCATAATTATAAATTATTTTTGAGGAAAAAAATGATTTTATATATTGTGAGATTTTGCAATTTGTTTTGATTTATTCAATATAATAGCCAGTTTTATCATAAGCGTAGATCAACAAAAAAATTAATTATTTACCTACCTTATTAAAATTATAGTAATCAACTGTACATAACATCTCTTTACATGTACATTATTTTATTCCACTTTATTTATATAAAATAAAAAACTTAAGCAATTTAAAATAACAAATTAATATTAACTACAAAAAAAATAGTCTTGTTGGTTAAAAATTATATATTTCTTATATAATTGAACATAAAGTACATTAAAATAAATTGTAGTATATACATTGTGTTAAATTAATCTTTTTATTTCATTTTAAAATGGGTATTGTATTTTTTTCCTTCATGCTTTATTTTAAGTCAATGAATCATGCATCACAAAATATCATTTTGCAGTTACATAACAATTAAAATGCCAATCACCAATGGAAAAATTATATTTTTTTCTTTTAAAATTATAGATACAAACATGTTTTTCAATAGTACACTATCCACAGCTTTGTATCTTTTTAATAATATGTTAAGCAAAATGTGTACTCATTAATTACCACTTTTTTCATGTGAAGTTTTATTTTTTAATAGATTTCTTTTTATATTTTTAATTTAAAGAAACAGATTTTCCCCCATAGAAACTCATTATAACAACTTATTTTTTTATGTGAGATGTTACTTTACAAGATATTCTAAAGAACTAATTGTCATAATTACTAACTAGGATAAAGGTGTACAATTTTATATATATGGTTGTTTTCAAAAACAACAATGTAGAATATTCAAATTGTGTATCTACTGAAATTTGAGATGTATTCTAGTATGAGGTAAAATGTCAATGATATTATATTCATATGCAATATTTTGAAATAATATTTGTTTATGAAAGAATATCTCTTCATGTCATCATGAATATAAACTAGTACTAACATGTGCAATGTCATACAAATCAAATAATTATTATTTGGAGGAATAATATATATATATATATATATATATATATATATATATATATATATATATATAATGTTGAAATCAATAAAATGTACTTTGGATTTAAAAGTTTTCATGAATATATTATATCTTCTCTGAAATAAGGACACACTATTGGTTTATAATTTGAAACAGGCATCAAAATTGTAATGCCATTTTAGAAATATGGTATTTAAAAGCTCTCATTCAGGTCATTTATTTATATTTGACATTATTAATATTTTTTTATTTACCTTTATTTAAAAACATATTGTTATTATTGATAAATAGCATATAATTTTAAGTTAAATAGTAATCTATTTATATACCAAATTGTAAGAGAGTTACATTTTACTAAATTTAAAGTCATATCTTATGGCATAGAAATTATTTTAATATTTAAAATATATTCATTTTTATTGATTTTAAATTAACTTAAGATATGTCATTTATAGTAGACATTCAAAAAGATTTTATTAGAATAAGTATTTACTTTTTGTTCTCTTAAATTTTTCCTAAAAAAGAACTAGATTCATTTTTATATTTGTTTTATTATTAAAAATATGTATATATTTTATATACAAAGTATAGAAAAAAATGTATGTGTTAAACTCTCTTGTAAATTGGAAAGTAGGAATGCCATGCAACATATTTTGTGTTATATATACTTACATGTTTCATATTTGGTATTCAATAATTGGATATTGATAGGCAATCACATATTTAAATATGAAATTAATGTCAATTGATGATCTATTGTACATGCAATTAGATCATATGTGTACAAATTGATTTGTTTACAATCTATTCATTATATATTTTTATTATATAATTGATATTTATTTATTAATACATTTTAATTTACCTTAAATCAAATAAACTGTCTGATTATTGCCCAATTGTGCAATGTTAATTGTATTGATTTCTATTGCTATTATCTGTCTAGATATAAACTTTATATGATAATCATAATCAAATATTTGTGTATTTTATATAAATAATTATTGATTAAATAGATATGGTATTGAGTTTATGGTGGTCAATAAGATCTTAAGCTCATTCAATTATAGGGCTAATAGTAGTATATTTTGTTCTGTTATAAATCAGAGTGATTTGTTTTAATTATATTTAAATTTAGTTAAGGTAGATTATAAATTCAATTAAATATTACATTTTAATATTTAGGCTTAATTATAATAAATGATAATAATTCTTTTTATAGGTTTTGATTGTTATAATATACAGTTTTAATAATTTAGTTACAGGAAATTTAAATAAATTAATATGATTAGTTAATTATACTTAAATAAATATCCAGTACAAATCTACTGTTTTTTATATACTGGTATGATTAGATATTATAGATTCAAGATTATCTTATAGGTTTATTGATATTATATTATTATTATGTATTTCTCTTGTTATAAATAGCATAATTAATAAGAGTAAAATAATATATGAATATAGCATAGCTGAATTAGTATTATTTATCATTTTATTAAACTAAAATTTAAAATTAATTATTGGGCCATATGTCTATTTAGATAGAATATTGTAAATTTATAGGACATGCTAAAGCTATTATTTCAATCATTCAAATTATTTTATTTAGATATGAACATCGTTAATTTTTAGTATAAGTTTATATTATTATAAGCAATGTTTGCTTCATTATGTATATTAGAATTTGGTTGTTGAATGATTTATTATCATTTTAATTTGATTATAAGTGAAATATATCTTAAGCAAATATTGTTATTTTGAGACGATATTTGATTTAATTGCTTTATTTTAATCTATTTTAAGTATGGTTTGTTTGTACTTAGAGTGTCTGAAATGATAATTTTTGTTTGTTTTCTATTTATTCTAAATGCCGCTTGAACTCATGATGCTATAATAAAGATTATCATCACTATTTTGTTTTCAAATAGTTAATAGACAAATATGTAATTAGATAAAGGATTGTTTTAAATATTGAAAGATTATTTATTGATTAACATTTATTATCTTATTATATTATATTCGTTCTATTATGCATTATATTATAATTCACAGGGCATTATAAATCAATATTATTATTCTTTGATTTATATTTTATTCAGTTACAAATGATTTTCAACTTCAGGGCTCATTTTTATTGTTACATAGGGTGATCAATGACACTATATTCTCTTCAGGTTATATTAGTTATTATTTTCCATTGCATATTGTTGATCCATTACAAATGTCACCCAAATCATTGGGGCTATAGCTGAGGTTAGCTTGTTCACATATTTATCCTGTTACAAATGGTATCACAAATTGCAATTTTAATGTGCATGAATGAGATATGTAAAACTATCTTGCTTGGAAGAAATAAACAAATAAAAATAAATAAAACTTGTAACATTTATTACAATAAATTTTAATAAAGAATTTATTCCATGTAAGGGCACTTAAATTAAAGCAAAAGAGATTGAAATAATTATTTTTTAAAAAAATAATAATTTGATTAGATTTGTAAATAACAAAAAATAAATCCACAAATCTGGTCAGTAATAGTAATTAAAAGATAAGAAAAAAGACTTCAATTTATTATGCATTTTAATTACTAATCTATTATGTATTTTATTTTTAAAATATTGAAAAAATATAAAAGAATTCATTAAAGAGATTAAAAGGTCACATTCTTTCATTAGTGCAAGAATAAAAGATTAAAAAACTCTGTATTACTCTAATTATTGAAAAGAGCATCAGAAACTTTTTTCCTTTGTGAACTATGAACCATGGCTAAAAATATATTGCTGTTGTAAAAATATATAAATCTTCTTTTCTAGAAACAGAAAATTTTGTTTTATGGATTATAATTATTATTTGTTGATACAACCACACAAAATGTATGTCTGATCAACTTAGTGTACTATCCCACCATAATTATATAACCATCTTCTGAAAACTGCCTGAGCTTGATTTTAATACCTATGAAGAATGTGCATTTCTATCATTTTTTGACAATGAAATATTTAAATCGAACAAATTGGAAGCAGAAATATCACAAGTTTTTTTTCATGCTGATTATATATATATATATATATATATATATATATATATATATATATATATATATATATATATATATTGTAACATTTTCCACATTTTGCTAGATCTGGTAGGCCTTCTTTTTGCACACTATAAAGTAAAAGTTAATCAAACTATGAATAAAAAAATATCTTGTTTGTATTTCTAAAAACATAGCTATATTTCCTGATTAACTGGCATACCAATTATTTCGACATACGCTAACGACGGAATCAGCTTTTTATTTATTTTAATAAGGGCACCAGAATTCATACAAGAATCTGCTGAAATCCATCGCATCGCAAATAGTAAATAAAAAAGAAAATGATTTTAAAAGAAATCTGGATCATAGTTTACTGTAACTAAGATTATTTTCTAGATATTATTCCTGGGGCATAATTAATAAATATTGGCAAAGGGTAATTTATACATTCAAATTCTAATAAACTAAAATAACTAACTAAAATCAATAACGTACAAATGAAAGTGATCTTAAAGGTAAATATTTTTTTATGTTATTAAAATACTTAATAAATTGTTACCATTATTTAGAAAAGACCATATTTGTTAGAGGAGGGTAATTCATTTTATATAATTAATACAATCAATTTCTTTCAGTTCTATCTTTAAACAATCCATGGATTAAAATGTCCTAATTTGGGAAAGGCTCTATCGATTATATCATATGTTTATATTAAGAATTGTTTGCAAACTTAATTTAGTCACTATTGGGGTATAAATAACTAAGCTTACCAGTAAGTTTCTGTAGATTTATGGGATCCCAAGATCATAGAAATTTCAATTGATCTCTCCTGCCAGCATCTTTAATTATTGGTCCATTCTCTAACTGGAGAAAAAAGCACAATTGTGGTGACCCTTTCATTGAAAAAAGTGGTCTTCACAAGACTCCATTTCCATGCTTGCATGAGAGCTTGGTATAGCAAGTGGTGTACCTGTGCAGAAGTATATTACTGTCACAGGTTATGCTCATGGAAACCTCCAACCCTAAGACACATAACCAGAAGGTAAAGAGAAGACCTCGATCAAAGTTGTTCTATTATTTTTATACTTCGTTCCAGTTTTGGAACTTCTGCACATGTTATTCTTATCGTGACATATAAGTTAATAATATTATAGATTTATTATCTTTCTGTTACAAATTTTTTTTTTATAACAAATTTTTTGGCCATATTTAATTAATATCTTAATGTTTCTTCATCATAATCTTTGTGTGGAATTCCTTTAGTTCTTTTCAATTTTAACTTTTATTTTTTTATAATCAAAGTACCAATTCGAAAAAAAAATCAACTCACATTGTACATTTCTAAAAAAAATAAATTACACTAACCAAAAAAAAAATTGTATGTGTCTTTTTTAAAGACTTTTAAATACATTATCAAATGCCAAAATATTTATACCATATATAAATAAACGGTACATACCACTAGGGCCAAGAGATGAGAATAAAATAATGGTTTAAACTAATTTTATTCTTAAGCTTTAAGTCCATATTCATGTGTTTTTTTTATTAGTGTGCTGATATGTTTTTGTAGACCTATTTGATGTGCGACTTTAACATCCACTTTTAGGGTCTACCACAGTGAGAATCAAAAACATTTCCATATTCACCTGTGTCCTTTCTGCTCAAGCATAATACTAACAATAAGAATCCCAAGTTATAAGTACATATTAGCGTTGCTCATCATTTTGAGTCTTACAAGCTCATGGCAACTTGGTCCGCTCTACCATTTCTCAGGATCCCAGCTAGAAATAGACTGATGAGCATTTATAAATGGTCTTACATTACATACTGCATACAAGGAATCAGGGCTATACTTTTTCCCTTCTCCAATAACCACCTACCCAGTCAAATACTTGTAACTTAACATCTACATCAGCCACGATCATGTTTTTTAGACATATGACAAAGAATATATTTTTAATTGTATAATCTGGTTTAGTTAGTTAATCTTTTTTAACTACTATTAATTCTCCAGCTATGGGTTTTTTGGTCATCATTGTAATGTTCTTTATACCATTACAATGTATCTCAGGTTGTGGTTGTTGTATCGAAGCCTTGCATTGGGAAGCCATTGTAACATTTTCCACATTTTGCTAGATTTTGATAGGCCTTTTTACATACTATAAAGTGAAAGTTAATCAAACTATGGATAAGAAAATATCTTGTTTGTATTTTTAAAAACATAGCTATATTTCCTGATTAACTGGCATACCAATTATTTTGACTTACATTAATGGTGGAATCAGCTTTTTATTTATTTTAATAAGGGTGCCAGGATTCATACAAGAATCTGCTGAAATCCATCACATCACACATCGTAAATAAAAAGAAAATGATTTTTTAAAAAAACTGGGTCATAGTTTACCATAACTAAGATTATTTTCTAAATATTATTCCTGTGGCATAATTAATAAATATTCGCAAAGAGTAAGTTATACATTCAAATTCTAATAGACTAAAATAAATAACTATAATCAATGATGTACAAATGAAAGTGATCTTAAAGGTAAATATTTTATTATGTTATTAAAATACTTAATAAATTGTTACCATTATTTAGAAAGAACCATATTTGTTAGAGCAGGGTAATCATTTTATATAATTAATACAGTCCATTTCTTTCAGTTCTATCTTTAAACAATCCATGGATTAAAATGTCCTAATTTGGGAATGTCTCTATTAGGTTATATCACACGTTTATATTAAGAATTGTTTGCAAACTTAATTTAGTCACTATTGATGTATGAATAGCTAAGCTTACTTGTAAGTTTCTATAGTTATGGGATTCTGAGCTCATAGAAATTTCAATTGGTCATACCTACCAGCATCTTCAATCATTGGTCCATTCTCTAGCTGGAGAAAAAAACTCATATAAATTTCAATTGGTCTCTTCTGCCAGCATCTTAAATTATGGGTCCGTTCTCTAACTGGAGAAAAAAGCATGGTTGTGGTGTCCCTTTCATTGCAAAAAGTGGTATTCACAAAACTCCATTTCCATGCTTGTGTGACAGCTTGGTACAGCAAGTGGTGTACCTGTGCAGAAGTATATTACTGCCACAGGTTATGCTCATGGAAACCTCCAACCCTAAGACACATAACCAGAAGGTAAGACCTCGATCAAAGTTGTCCTCTTCTTTTTAAACTTTGGTCAAGTTTTGGAACTTCTGCACGTTATTCTTATTATGATGTGTAAGTTAATAATCTTATAAATTTATTTTCTTTTTCTGTTACAAAGTTCTTTTTTATAACAAATTTTTCGGCCATCTTTAATTAATATCCTAATGTTTCTTGATCGTAATCTTTGTGTGGAATTCCTTTTGTTCTTTTCAATTTTAACTTTTGTTTTCTTTAAATCAAAGTAACAATTTGAAACAAAAATCAACTCACATTGTACGTTTTCAAAAAAATAAATTGCACTAATCAAAAAAAAATTTTAATGTGTCTTTTTTTAAAGACTTTTAAATATATTACCGAATGCCAACATATTTGTACCATATATAAATAAACGATACAATATATATATATATTAGTAAGAATGTTTTTTTGATACTTTATAAAAGAAAATAGAAAAGGTCTTACTAAGTCAGTATCATTTGATAACTGTATTTGAATTTATGTTATGCATATTAGTTGTTATACTACTTTTATATTTTTATTTTTATATGCTTAGAGAGTATATGAATGTATTCTAAAATAATTATTTTTAACTTTGTGTATGTGTAATCATGACTTATTTGTATCTGTTATATAAATGGTATTAGTTTATAAAATTCAAGTTGTCAGTGCCATTTTATATAGAAGTTTTCATTTCAAATGGTCACATTAGCACTAATCAGTTCCCTGTTTATGCAAAAAAAAAGTTAAATTAGAAAAAAATGTTTAACCATTGAGCAAATGTCATCATGAATTATAGAATTTGAAAATGATTCATTCTCCTTGCTTTTGTTCTTTTCACAAATTAAAAGATTAAAAAGAATTACTTCTAAGAAGTAAACCTATGTCAATTCAGCAGTGTTAATTTAGTGTTTGAGATTGGAGAATATAACCGATTTTATGATCAATTGTCTTCATTTTATCTGCTTTATATATGACTTTATGAAAGTTGCTCTCATTAGTCATATTTAAAGGTAGTCCCTGCAGGTTACTGGTCAATATTCTCTGTATTTAAATGGACATGGTCCTCTACATGAGGAGAAAGAGTTACTTAAAGTTAACATGAGCATGACATTAATATTGGCATCATATAAGGAATTTGGGTGTTCCATCATCAGATTTTGTGTGGCTGAAAGGTTGGAGGGTGGAGTAGTTTAAAAATTTGCTTTCTTAATGTACACTGAGCACTGATTTTATATATATATATATATATATATATATATATATATATATATATATATATATATATGGAATATGATGATTTGAACCAACTGGGGAGAGGTGGCTCAGCATAAAATATGTATATTGGAGATCACTTACCATTTTTACATATGTGTGGCCATGTCTAAAAGGAGTTTTAAAGTCTGTGTTCAAATCCCCTACAATTATATTTAAAACTCTAAGTATACGAATTATACTTGTATTTCAAATATTCCAGATTCAGATTGTATCCTGACCCTTCCCTCTTCTGTGTATTTAAATGAACAAGGTTGTATAGATGAGAGGACAGGGTGACTTAAAGTCAATATGGGAATGACAATATTTTTGGCATCAACAAGAAATTTTGGTATTCGATCATCAGATTTTAAATAGTATGGATGACTGAAGGGTTGGAGAATGAAATAGATTGAAGTCTGTCCATTATGAAGAATTGCTATTTTAATATAAACTGAGAACTGATTATATATGTATGTGGGAGATGATGATTTGGACCAACTGATGAGTGCTGATTTATCACAATTACATATATTGTAGATCATAATCTTTTTCACATTGTGTGGTCATGTGTATCATTTGTATGGGATAAAGTAGATAGCTGAAGGGAGCTTGAAAGTCTGTTCAAATCCCCCATATATATATATATATATATATATATATATATATATATATATATATATATATATATATCTATATATATCATTAAAAAAATATTTATTATGAGTGCTAAAAATTTAAACACCTGAATCTTACCACCAAAAACTTATCTCTAAGTTTCTATATAAATACTATGGTTGCATACTAGTTGGTTTTAAAGTTTAAATATAATTGCAATTATATATATATATATTAAACCTTTTAATGTAAATTATAATCATCTCATAATGGGTAGAAACCTGTCCACTCAGAAAACCCAATGTTAATCATATATATATATATATATATATATATATCATTACATATATATATATATATATATATATATATATATATATTGTAAGGAATGACTTACAACCAAACATCATACCTATCCCAATTTTTCTCAATGTTTGAATTCAGGCTAATTGATAGGCAAATAATGTATCCTACATACCTGTTTATACACATGAAACATATGTATATAAACACAAATAAACTAATATTTTTGTTTATTTGTAGAAATTAATTTTTTCTTCACTTAATATCACTAACAACAAAAATAATAACTAATTGACTTATAAGACAGACATGATCAAAGGTCAAAATATACGAGGTCAAAATAGTTGTTAGGTGATCGGTTTAAATAATGAAGAATGAGTAAAAAAGAAAAATAGTAATAATAATGTTTTATGGGTTTTTTATTAGTTTATAACAATAGGCTCAAGCTAGCATGAGAAAACAATCTTGTGATTTTCACTGGTCTGCTAACAACTAAACCATCAGGACATAAAGAAAGGTCTTTTATTTAATTTTTTTTAAAAAACAAAATTTCGGCATTAAAAAACAGTAAGGATATGAGTTTTAAAACTTAATGTTTATATGTAATAATTAATACAAAACCTTTATCATTGCACTAGATGGAAAGTAGAAATTTAATCTTAACTGTTATAATGACTAACTTGAATATATAAATAGCAGAAATGAACTAATGGTTTAATTTGTTCTAGAAATCTTAAATCAATTCTTATAGAAATAAAGAAAAAGAAACACAAAACTACTAAAAATTGATTGTTTTTTAAACTATTTTCCTATATATATTGAAGCCACAATATAAATATTAGTCAATAGTAAAGTAATAATTGCAACGTGTTTGGGGTAAACCAATACTGTGGGCAATCCAATGTCAGCTTTCATGTCATTATAAAATTCTATAAAAATGTCTATTTTACAAAGTGTTACTGAATATCAATCTTCAATGGATTTATGATATGTGTTCAGAGGAGATAATTGATATGTGTTTGCTCTTAACAACCTAGTATAAAGTATTTAAATATCAACAGAGTGGACCAGAGAGTTATGTATGGAGATTGGCATTCAAGTATATAGACTTATAGCTGTGGACAATACTTGCTTTCCTCAGGAGATATGTGTATATATTTTTTGATTCATGTGATTTTTATTATTTTTATTTACAATTTCATGTATTGTGATTTTTTTGTGTGTATTCAACTTCATCTTCAAATTCAGTCACCTGGATTTTTAGAGTGGGAGCAATTATGTGAAATATATCGATATGTTGATATATAAAAGAGGAAAGGGATCAGAATCAATAAATATGTATAATTATTAATAAAGGTAAATGTTGGAAATTCAACACTGCTTCCTCAAAGTGATCTCAAGTAAGGTTTTAATATGATCAACATTAATTGCAGACTCTAGAACAAATAAAGTTATATTACTTACTAATAAATTTTAATAATATACTTGTAATTGTTTTTGTTTCTGGGTGCACAATTAATCAACTTGAGTGAATGGTCTTTTTGTTACTTTTCACTAACTTTAATATGACTTACATACACATATATATGGGAGTGGGATATTTTTTTAAAAAAAATAGTAATAAATATATTTACTCCAACATATAAACATCATTGTAATAATTATATTAATGGGGTAGGCTTAGAATTACCGAACTCTCAATTTGCTTTTTCTTTATATATATATACATAGTGAATTATCTAATCTCATTTTGTGTATGCTTTATTTTGAATCATTTTGTTTTCTCTAGTGTTATAAAGATTGATTGAGGACAGACTTCTATCATGAACTCTGGGTCAGGGGGGAGATTTATTGTTTTAAACCCTCAACATGATAGAAGACTATTATTGTTAACTTAATATTTTTTTGTAAATATATACTATGATATGTTATAGTTATTAATCAATGTTAACTTAATATTCTTTCTGTAAATATATGCTATTACACATCATAGTGTATTAATAAATGTTACTGAGTTGTTAAAATCAATCTGATCTCTGTTTGATCATCATTATGGATTTGCACCATTAAATGTTTGATCATCATCAATATTTTTTATATTGAAAAATATACTGATCTATGCTTATACATAGGCATATTTGGTCAGTAATTAAGTAAGTCCATCCCTGAAGAAAGCTGACTGCAAGTACTTTCTGAGTTTGAATTCTGTGTTGTAATGGGGCCTAAAAAAGAAATGTAATAAATATGCATTAGTCTAAATTACATTAAAATGTTTTAAGTAAATTATGAGCTAGCATACTAAAGGTAGATGTGATTTGGGGCTAAACATTTCATCATGACATCTCTAGCATTCTACTCAAAGGCCTAGGTCTGACAGTAGTGAGATGTGCTCCCATTGTTATATGCCATTTCTGATTCAGTAATATTTGGTGCACCCAAATGGGATGTCGAATCATGGATGTCAGGATATAACTTGTGGGTTGTTTGATGCATATCCAACTACTGAGTCTTATTTAGATCATTCTATGGAATTCCCCACAGTTCTATTATATGTGCACCTAACATTTTAGGCATGAACATAGTTTAGATCCAAGGGAAGTCCAGCCATTGTACTGGAATTTTTAAAAAAAATTGTATATATATATATTGTACCGGTCAAAAGACATCCACCACCTAAACTGCAAGTCGGATCCAAACTCAGCCAAACCAAACTGCATTCAAACCCAACTCACCAGCTGAGATCAATGGATAATCTAAATCGATGGCACAGTGCTATGCACCAAGAAACTAGCTCAACAGTTGGTGAGGATTAGAGACCCCTGAACTGACACTAATATCAGATAATAAACTGACTAAAGATAATTTTAAATTGAGTCCTATGTATATGTTTGGGTTGCCAACACAGACAGCGAGCCTTAATATTAAATAATTATTGAATAAAAGACTTAAAAAAACCAAGGGTGTTATTAAAATATTTAATAATACTAGTATTAGTTTTTGTTCAATTTTAAATGATGATTATATTGATCACCTCTACAGGGTTTATAATTATAATAAGGATGGCAGTTCCTATTATATGCCAATGAGTATTACACAATATTATGGAACTATCTGTCTATGCCCCCAACAAGAAAATAAAGGCAGATAAAGGTATTCAGTTGTAAAGGAAATTATTACTCTAATTTTATACGAAAGAATGTGAGATTTATTTTCCCATTCACAAATCCATTCATGAAGAGCAAGATACATATTTAGAGCATAACTTTAACCTTTATTAGAGAACTTATTTAATTTGAGATAACTGAGAATTTGTTCGACTTTAATTGAAATCACTTCATCATGAATTATGAGCATAAAAAATTATGAGCTATAAAATGAAAAGGAAAGATAATCACTGGTCGGTAATTTAAGTAGTATGGCGGCTTGTGTTACACAAGTCTTACTGCCCTTTAAGGAGACATTGAACATGGGGAAAGCCAGGCCGAGTTATAACTGTCAACCTTTGGTGTTCCAAATATAACATAAGCAGGGGAGAAAGTGCTTTCTTCCTCTATAATTAAAACAACAGTAATATTACCACCGACAAACCTATGGAATGAAAAGATTGCCCTACATCAGCAATGTTCGAAGATGATGACTTGATAGTCACTGTTTGAATAATAAAACCCAATTTATTATAGAATGCTCTACGTGATGACTTGGTCAAATTAACTAAAGTCAAATGAGCTTTTAACTAAAATTATTTAATTCTTCACCCCTTTAAAAAACCTTTTTTTTCACTGTCGCCACCTCTCTCTTTTTTTTGGTGTTGAAGGTTTAGTATTTGTGTGTTAGTTATTGTTTTTGTTTTTATAAATTGTGTGGGTGGTGGTCTTTTTATTTATTATTTAAAAAAAAAAAAAAAAAAAAAACAACTAAAACAAAAAAAAAAAGAAGGATGTTGGGGTGGTGTGTCTCCGGCCTAAAATATAATAAGAAAGGCTGGATGTGGTAAAAGAGAAAAAAAAAAAAAAAATAAAAAAAAAAAAAAAAAAAAAAAAATGTTGTTTTTTTTTTTATAAATTTTATATAAAAAAAAAAAAATAAAAAATTAAAAAAAAAAAATATTATAAAAAAAAATAAAAAAAAAAAAAATTTTTAAAAAATATAATAAAATTTAAAAAAATATTAAAAAAAAAAATTAAAAAAAAAATTGAAAAAAGTTTTTGTTGTTTTTTTTTTTTTTTTTTTTATTAAATTTAATTTATAAATAAATAAATTTATTTTTGAAAGAACTTTATTCTCTTCATAACCTGAAAAATTAGTAATATACTTTTATAAACGATCTGAGTTGAATTTAATATTATAGGAAATATGTTTAACAATAGGTTGTCTTCAGTTTGTGAGTTGGAATTAAAAGATTTGATTTTACCTCATACAACCAATAATATAATTAGCGGTTAAAGGGTTAAAGCATTTATAAAATTATATTAGTTATGCCCCAAACATCGTGCCCTCCCTGAATCTTAATAAAAAGTAACAGAAATTTGAATTAGAATATATTTAGTTGATTCCTTTATCGACTTTTTGCAAAAACATTTTAATATTATATATAAATAACTAAACATTGGTGAACACGAGAAAATAGCAAGGGCATAGATTAGAAATGGAGCTAATAATTTATTATTAGACAATTATAAATAGTAAACATTTAATAATTTCTTTCAACTCGATGATTGATAGAACTGTATAAATCTAGTTCTAATGGGTGAGAATTACTATCAGAATTAATATTATATTATTTGCACAAAGCAAATGGAACAAAGGAGCTTATCGAGTCGAAGGATTATTGGCATATAATTAAAAATAAATGACATTAAAAAAATCACACAATAAATATATATAATATAGTAAATGAACTGCCATTGTAAGAAAGGAAAGTTAAATTTAAAGACTAGAGATTGAGAGAATTACTATATATTTAAAAAGCATAAATAAAAGAAAGATTTGTACAGATTTGCATTAAAGAATGATAAGAGCTCTTAAAGGGAGTATAAAGTAAAGTTCGAACCTGGCCAGAAAGTTACAGCTCATTATGGAAATATATTACCATTTCTTCCAGGGCTGGTTCCTTAGTTTACATGTCCAGGTTGGTAAAATGTAGGCATGCATTTGGTCGATTACTTGAACAGCATTTTATTGATTTTTCATGATTTTTGCAGCATGATCGGTTCGGAAAGGATTTAGCAGCTTCATTGAAGATTTTCAGAGGACTTCAGGAACCGTAGCCAGATTCCTGATGTTTTAACCGCTCATCATTCTATGAACACTATTTGAATTCATGATTTTAAGATGCACAGAATTTACTGGCACTTCTCTACAACAAAGATGGCTTCTTCTTCTCCAAACTTTTCAGAGGTATTTATATTGTATCTGATGCCTTCGGGCTAGTGCTTCTTTCATTATCAATGTTACAAAATTTACTAGTTGTTTTTAGATACATTCCCTCGATAAGGTTTTCAAACTCATTAACTTGAATTCATTTTCTAATTAGAAAATGAATTCTTAAAATCAGAAAAATGATTTTAATTAGAAAATCCTTACATTTTAAATACTTATCTTTTTTTAATTAATAAAACTTTACCCATTGTTTTGGAAAAGGAAAATCTGAAAGCTTATTGAAAGAATGTAGCTTTTAATCACTAAAATTTGAACAGATTATTTAAAAGTAAAATCAAACATTCCCGATGCAATGAAACTTTCGAACAAATATATATATTTAAATATTTATAAATATATACGCATAATTCATGCAGTTGTAATATATATAAATTCATGAATAACTTTATCATGAATTTATTACTAGCATCGATTAATTTAAACCTTAAACTAATTAATTTTAATACACATTTATAAAATAAGTTTTTCTTTCTAGAAATTAGCATGGATTGAATGTATAAAGCCCCATTGCATAGGAAATTTAAGGTTAGTACTAGGGTTTGAAGTGGGCTTATGGCTAGATGTCATGAAGCTAGCATCGAACTCAGATTGGACTGCTTCAATATATATATATATATATATATATATATATATATATTACACCCTTAAGCTTTAAATATCAATTCCATATTGGACATACTCTCTTACGTAAAACCAAAATATATTCAATAGGAATGATAGGGAATAGATATGTCAATTATTTTGGGGGGATTTAAGATTTACATTAAAAGTAAATAACATTAAAAGTGGTGAGTGCAACATGTGGTGAAGAGAACAAATAGAGATCAACTTTTAAATAAATAATCAATAAATGAAATAAAAAATAGAGGAATTAGATAAGCTAAAACACCAGCTTAAAAAAAGAGAATAGACAATAAAATGCACACAAGTGTGTTCATAAATAAAAATAAATAAATAATGGCATGAAGTGGCTAGGAGCCTTATGATATAGTATTTTGACTTTTATAAGTACAACGTTCTTTTTTCAATATTTACTTAAATACATGTTACTTAGACATGGAGTAATATTTGGAAACAAAATTATAAAGACTATGGAAGAGATATTAGACACTATTGTTGTTGAAGGGAAAAAGGATAGTAATGGAGAGGGATCTTCATCGATCCAAACTTCTGGGGATTCATTGATAGAGTAGAATCAATCTTCACAGATACAAGGAGAAAGTCAAATAGCTTTCCAGATGCAAGAAGCCCACACTGACAAGATTACTCAAGCACTTGGAATTAAAGTATTGCAGGATACTAAAAATATTACCATCATGCAACAAATGTTTTGAGAAATGATGGCAGTATGCACAATTTGGAGACAAAAATAGCAACTAAAACTCATATAAGTAGCATTGAATCAAAGATAAATGATAATATGGAAAACATGAGTAACATGGAGGCAAGAATAAATGCTAATTTAGAATTAAACATAAGTAGCACATGGGGACAAAGATAAATGCTAGTATGTATAGTAAAATGGATTCCATAAAAGATGATATGAATATTAAGTTAGAGAGAATGACAACCAGAACAAATCACCAATAGTTCAGAAAACTATCATGCAAGAAAGCTTCCACACCCACCATCTTATCCCACAATGGAGTGATGACATAGAGAATCATCATAGCACTGTTGAAATGATGGAACTTAATCTGCAAAACTTAGAAAGAAGGATGGATAAAAATAAAGCAGAGGTTCTTCATAACACAAAAACATTGGCAATATTGACAGAAATCCTGTGCAATCTACAATGTCAGGTAGTGAACTCATACCAATTGACAACTCCACATATGAATAACATGGAATTTAATTTAGATTGTGAAGTTCAGGAATCTAGAGAAGGATATTCTGATATTTTTGAATATCAAGCTAAATTGAACCCCCATGAAGTCAAACAATGTACCTATGATGGTAAACATAACTGCCAAGTTGGAAGAAATAATCCCAAATACTTCACAAGCCAGTTCTGAAAACCATGTACTTAACCTTATGGATGAATACATGGAAGAAGGTACAAAGGCAGATGAACTGGATATATACTTGGGATCATTGCACCACATTCATATGTGCTATCAAAGCTACAAACAGTGACTAAGTGACAATCACCAAACTGGAGCATTACTAATCCTGATGGCTGTCACAAAATATTGTTCCCATAGGACAGTTGTGTATAAAAACAAAAGTGCAATCAATATATTTGATCATTTTAAATGTGTATCGTGGCACATTAATTCTTCATCTGACAGTTGATGACCAAAATATGAAAAATTATCGGGTAATGATGGAAAATATCATACCACAAGCTATTGAACAAAATGGTCCCAGGTACCACAAGTTATGCAATACATTAGAAGACCCCTTCACATTCATTAAGCATGTGAATGGAAGTGCTTAAAAGGAAAGCACATGCTAGGGAAGGACCTTCAAAGATTGCAAACCATTGAAACACATAAAAGGACTATGTATAGAAATTGAACGCACCATGATGTAATAAGAAAATGAATTTATATGTATATAGAAAAATTTGGACAATGATATAGACACAGATGAAAGAAAAGATCTTCCCAAAGATATTATGTCATAAATGAAGACACCTAATTGTATTAAACCTTAGTTTTTTATTATTATCCCCCTAAATAATGTTAACCTACTGAACCACTCAACTGAACATAAGTTGTAAACTAACAGAAAATAAGTATGAGGCTGATCTATAAAGTTATTTAGTATTTTCATATGAAATGCATCAAAGTCAGATATTGTGAAGGCAATTCCATAGCTACTAAATCTGAGATTAATAAAGGATATATTGCAAACTCAAAAGCAACTTACTATGAAGACAAATTGTAGAAATTGGAATATAAGAAGGTCTAAACATGAAATCAGAATCAGAGACAAGGTGTCAATAAAAACTTCACATCCCAGTAAACTGCAGGAAGGTAAAAATCATAAGTTTAGTAATATGTATGAGGGACCATATACCATTATTAAGCAAACAGGTCCCAATGCATTTTGGGTAAACCAAGGAGAAGAAGTCCAAATCACATATAATGCCCATATCTTAAAGCCTTATTTTGGATGTTAATAACAATTCAGAATAATATTAGGAAAATGTTAACATAGCTGAGATAAAAAAGGGTAGCCTTTGTAACAATAGCAAGTGCAATTTATAATATATATATATATATATGTGTGTGTGTGTGTGTATGTGTGTGTATGTGTGTGTGTGTATGTGTGTAAACATTTATATAGTACAGTGTTAGGGATATTAAGGTTGATAAGGGTATTTCCCAAGTAATGCTTAGATGCAATCATGGGAATACCTAGAGGCTAGCTAAATCAGACATGATTTGACATTTGGCTAGACCTTCATTGAATCCAATAAGCCTCAAGGTAGCATGGTGAACATTGGCAAATAATTTCATGTGTCTTCTGTAACAGAGACACATTCTTTGTTATATCTTCATTATAAAACCATCAAAACCCTAAATGCAGCACACTATTTGAACTTTCCAAAACCAGCTGTTAAATAATAGAAAAAAATATTAGAAAGTCAGAAAATTGACATAGCAACCCTTCACTAAACCCAAAATAATCATACATTCTTAACATACCTGTAAGTGCTAAAATTTGAAATCACATTAAAATTTTAACTCTGTTAAGGAGAAGGGTGTTATAAGGGATGACTTACAACCAACCATCACACCTATCCCAATTTTTCTTAATGATTGAATTCAGACTAATTAATAGGCAAATAATTTATCTACATACCTGTCTATACGCATGAAACATGTATATAAACTCAAATAAACCAATATTTTTGTTTATTTGTACAAATTATTTTTTTCTTCACTTAATATCACTAACAACAAAAATAATAACTAATTGACTTATAAGCAGACATGATCAAAGGTCAAAATATATGAGGTCAAAATAGTTGCTAGGTGATCGGGTTTGAATAATGAATACTAAGTAAAAAAGAAAAAATAGTAATAATAATGTTTTTATGATTTTTTTATTAGTTTATAACAATTGGCTCAAGCTAGCATGAAAAAACAATCTCATAATTTTTCTTAGTCTGCTAACAACTAAACCATCAGGACATAAAGAAAAGTCTTTTATTTATTTATTTTTTTTTTAAAAATTTTGGTGTTAAATAACAGTAAGAATGTGAACTTTAAAACTTAATGTTTATATGTAATAATTAATACAAAACCTTTATCATTGGAATAGACAGAAAGTAGAAATTTAATCTTAACTGTTGAAATGACAACTTGAATATATAAATAGCAGGAATAAACTAATGGTTTAATTTGTTCTAAAAAGCTTAAATCAGTTGTTATGGAGATAAAGAAAAAAAATGTGAAACTACTAAAAATTGATTGTTTCTTTAAGCCATTTTTCTATATATATATATATATATTGAAACCACAATATAAATATTAGTCAATAGTAAAGTAATCATTGCAATGTGTTTGGGGTAAACAAATATCATGGGCATCCTAATGTCAGCTTCGATATCATTATAAAATTGTCTATGAAAATGTCTATTTTATAAAGGGTTATTGAATATCAATCTTCAATGAATTATGCTATGTGTTCAGAGGAAATAATTGGTATGTGCTTGTTCTTAACCAACTAGTATGGAGTATTTAAATATCAACAGAGTTAGTGAACAAAAATGTTATGTATGGAGATTGGCATTCAAGTATATAGACTTATAGCTGTGGACAATACTTGCTTTCCTCAGGAGATATATGTATATATTTTTTGATTCATGCAATTTTTATTTTTATTATTTCTATTTACAATTTCATGTATTATGATTTTTCTCTTTTGTTTGTTCAACTTCATTTTCAAATTCAGTCACTTGCATTTTAAGAGTGGAAGCAGTTATGTGAAATATATAAAAATGTTGACATATAAAGGGGAAAAGGGATTACAATCAATAAATTTGTATATTTATTAATAAAGGTAAATTTACAGATCCCTCTGGAAATTCAATACTGCTTCCTCAAAGCGATCTCAAGTAAGACTTTAATATAATCAACATTAATTTCAGATTCTAGAACAAACAAAATTATATTACTTACTAATAAATTTTAATAATATACTTGTAATTGTTTTTGTTTCTGGGTGCACAATTAATCAACTTGAGGGAATAGTCTTTTTGTTACTTTTCACTAATTTTAATATGACTTGCACACACACACATACACACACACACATATATATATAGTATCATTAAGGTAAACAATATGAAACATAGTATCATTAAGGTAAACAATATGAAACAAAATTTAAGTGGGAATTATAGGTTGTGGAAAGAAAAAATGATACTTATATAGTATGCCTTCCAGAAGCTTGTCAGCTGTTTATTTTAAATAAACTATTTTCAGGGGCTTCCAGCATATTGTATAAACAATATAGCTGATTATCATATTTAATATTTACTTTTTTGTTTATTTATTAAAATGATAAATGAAAAAAACATAAAAGTCCAAAGGGTTGTAATTAATTTTTTTAATTAAATTCACTACACTGGTTGTAAACTAATCTCAGTGCAATCACAAACAATATTTTGGAGTCTTGTAACCATTTTCCTTTCCAAACATGCCATTGCATCTCTATTTACACATAAAGTCTCATATTGTGTCCATTATGACACAGTTTTCAGCTGGGTACTACCCTGTAATTTTGAAAATATTCCACAGCATCTTGTTCTGTCAATGAAAGTTTCAATTTTTAATCATATTTCCAAAAATGGTAAGGCAAAAAGAAATGTTAAAAAAAATCACGTTATCTGTTCACCTTGTGTTAAGATTTGGATGTTATGTTGTGAATGGAATTTATTAATAAATGTATTTAAATTTTTTTTAAATTAACAAGCTATATGTGTTCAAGAAAATAATTCCGAGAAAAAAAATATATAAACAATTTTCAGGTTCCAAATAATTGTTTTGTTTTTTTTTCTCAAAATTATTTTCTTGAACATGTATAGCAGGTTAACTTTAAAAAATATTAACAAACATATTCTAAATTGAATGTTAATTTTAAAAAATTTGAATACATTTTTTAATAA
Source organism: Epiperipatus broadwayi (assembly GCA_028023455.1). Lineage (NCBI taxonomy): Eukaryota > Metazoa > Onychophora > Udeonychophora > Euonychophora > Peripatidae > Epiperipatus > Epiperipatus broadwayi. The sequence continues at coordinate 4,022,570 of JAQFVV010000016.1, forward strand.
TTTGCATTCACAATATAAAATCCAAATGTTAACATGAGGCAAACAGATAACATGTGGTTAAAATTATTATTATTAATTAACAATCGTTAACACATGGTGATTTTTTTTGATTTTTTTTTTTTGCCTTATTATTCTTGGAAATATGATTAAAATTTGGAATTTTTCATCAATTCATAAGATGCAGTAGAATATTTTTAAGATTACAGAATAGTACCCACCCAAAAAGTGTGTGATAATGGGCACATATGACATGACTTTTATGTGTGAATGAAGATATAATGGCATGTTTGGAAAGAAATATGGTTAAAAAGCTCCAAAATATTATTTGCGATTGCAGTGAGATTAGTGTGCAGCTGATGTAATGAATTTATATTTTTAAAAAATGTGATTACAACCTTTTGGACTTTTATGTTTCTTTTAATTATCATCTTAATAAATAAACAAAAAAGTAATATAATACTCAGACATATTGTTTATACCATGTGTTGGAAACCTCTGAAAATGGATTATTTAAATAAAATTAATAGCAAACTTTCAGCAGACATCCTACTTAAGTACTAAAAAAATAAATATATACAGAGTAATAAAATAACATTCAATATCATATTTTAGTGATAATTATTAAATTTATTCATTTGATTATCCATAAAAAAAAATATGTTTAATTGCAAGTTATAGATTAAATCTCAATCTAATTACCTATAATTAGCAAAAAAAAATGTCTTATCTATCAAGTCAGGTTTTTTTTTAAATTAAAGATGACTGGTAGGAATGTTAAATCATAATAAAAACTAATTAAAAGGGGAATTTAGTTTTAATCTTGAAAAAAATAAGAAAAATATATATACAAATAAGTTTTTGTTATTCTCTTATATTTCTTTAAATACATATTTCTATTTTGCTGTTAAGAGTATGTTATTTTGCAATCAAAGATGTGTACTATATTTGAAATAGATAAAAAAAGGTATCTGTTTTTTAATGTAATTTATTTAAAAATTAAATTAAAAGGAAATACATATTAAAATAATGACTGCATGGGATTGAATGCCCATAGAAAGAAAAAAAGAAAAGGTGTGATAAAGTTCATGTGTATGGGGATGGCACAAGATATATAAAATTGATCCTTAAACTTTTAAGACAGTGTGTGTGTTTATGGAAATAGATAGAGATCCATGGAAAAACTAAACCAACACAAAGTGAAGTTCAGTGCTGGACTAAAATGATTTATCATATGAAAGCTTCTACCTAAATGATACAGATGTGTGGCTAGATTCTCATGTTCATCCATCAATGTCTTCTTATAAACTCTAATGCTGAAATGATGTTTTGAGCCAAGTCATCATGCCTGTATCACACCAAATGTCCAAACAATTTCATACCCAAACTAATTCCTGAAATAAATCTTGGACAAAATAATGGCAAAGATGCAACCTTAAAATCCAGGCTCACAGTTAAATCTTAAACTATAAGATCATAAGAGAAAAGTCTGCAATAAGATATAAGAAGTATATATTATAAAAATCTTCTTTGTTTTATTTGCTTCTTGTACCAATGTAAAATAAACAAAATAGAACTTGATAATGAACTTGCTTAACTACTTTATTCATTACTTTCACTAATACAATTAATAATGTGCTATTATGTATTTCTATTATATTACTAATTCATAAGAGTTATATGTTTTATATATATGTTGTTCGTAATATGTGAGATGGTGGGATGAAGGTAAATAGATTATAAATATATTAATTTGCTGCTAATTTTATTAAATGTTTGCTGTAAAAATACAATTGAACAGCCTTTTTAATTCGTTCTTTACATAGAAATAAATGTTGACATAATTATCTTGAAATACTTAGCTAGAGAAAAGATTCCCAAATCTATCTATATAATAAAAAAATGAGTTAATTAACACTAAAATGGTGTGTTAATGGAATCATTCATTGACGATGTCACCTGAAAAAATAAAAACTTTCAGATGTAAAAGCTAATATCATACACGGCACTAATAATATTTTTTGCAGGAACATATTTTAATAGCCCGGGGGGGGGAGATAATCAGGAAATATCGTTATTGCTTCTGATTAATCCATTAGTTTGTTATTTGTATAAGGCCACGATTTGGTCAATTGAAATTTATTAACTATGTATGTGCTTATAATAAGGAAAAACTAAATATATAGAGGTGAGAGTATATGCACGTAGTTTGATATATATAATACAATAACGAAGCTTAAATATATTCCAAACAACGGTAAACAATTTATAATACAATATAAATAAAAACTCAATAAAAACTCATAAAGAAATATTTTCGATTATATTCATAATCATTTTCAACTCAACTTTCAAAATGGAATCATCTATTACCAACCGGAAACACATGTTAAAACCTAAACATTAAAATCATAAAGCTAAACTTGTCAATAAATAATCAAAATTACCCCAAATCTAAAACTCAACCGGATTAGCCCGGTTGAATTTTGGATTTGGTGTAATTTTGATATTAAAACCCGTATGACCCAGAAGTTGAAATTTTGAAAATTTTGAAATTTTGAAAATTTGAAATATCAATAGATATGATATACTATATATTAGGAGGTCATAGATCGTTTTAAGAGGAATTCAATCAAAGTCAATATTAAGATTAAAAAATTATTTTCAATATCAATGAATAAAGAATACAAAAAATTCTTGTTCTGAACTTTATAATGTTGCATATAGTTCACCACTCAATATAAATGATCTACTCAATAATAATTATACTATTAATAAGAAGTTAATATATATATATAATTGTTTGCCTTTTCATGACATTATAATGGGGAAGCATGATTTTTATTTGGGTTTATTAAAAAATATTTAAAGAAAATCAGTTATTATAAAAGACATTTAAAAACAAATAATGCACTAACTACTGGGTTTAATTAACTGAGCTGAAATATTAAATAATAAAGATTTTTGTTTTCAATTTAAATAAAGTAAAATTTTCAAAAGAAGTGAGATGTAATAAAAAGAAAAAAGAAAGAAAGAAGCTATTTTATTAGTAATAAAAAAAAAAAATAGTTTGCTTACTCGAAAGTAAGCTAACATGAAAATTCATGATGTATAGGAAAATAAAGGGAAATAATGCTTTATGGAAATTAATGTTTTCATTTAAAATTTTAAGCAATTGAAGAACTATTATATTATTGCGACTCGTTATTTAAAGCTTTAGAACTTAAAATATCCAATGGTTTATTCATTCATTGCAAATTTTTATTAGTTTTTATATATATCCTAAAAACTTCTATTTCCACCACATATTGTTTATCTAAAGTGAGTGGTGTGAAAGATATGAATGCAGGAACTATGACATTTGTCAATGGTGATAAATATATATTTCCACTCTTACTATTAAAAGAAGAGAGCTTGCCTTGACAACAGTGAAAAATATTGATTACTACCTATATTGGTATGTTTAGGTGGTGACTGGTTTCTAATGGATATATATAATAGTTAAATTAGCGTAGCTTAATATATATGCATGTGTGTGTAAATTAAGCGGAGTAAACTATACTTCTGCTAACTATGAATATAAAGCACTTTTATGTCAATAAATGTTAATAAAGATAAAATGTCACATATTCCTTCATCTTATATTGTATTAAGCAAATAATTATTGGCATTTCTAAAAACAGAATGTGATATTTGTATATTACCCGAATTTAATATCGTTCAAGTATTTCGGAAATTGAAACTATATACCACAGAACATACAAGTATTTAAGAAAGCTAGAGAGAGAGATTTTAATTGAAATTTTTTTTTTGTTGCTTTAAATGTAAAAAAATAGTTGGATTTGTATAGGCAAAACCTTTAAATTCACACTTAAAAATTAAAAAATAAAAAAATATGAGAAATGTTTATGAGAATAGAGAGAGTACAGAAAAAAATTAGTCGAAACTTTTTTGTTTGACATTTAAGTATTAGTATTCTGCATTACTGGGATAAATATAGGACAAAAAAAAATAAGTTTTTATTATTTTAAAGATTTTAATACATTGTACGAGCTTACACCTGCATTTTTATATGTAATATATGCGGGATTCGAACTCAGACTTTCACACGACCTACAACTCTTAGTGCCATCTTTTAAAGATTTTATTAAATGTCATTTTAGCTTAGACTTTTACTATTTTTATACATTTCTCAATATTGTTTAATTAAGACAATATCCACTAATAATAACTATTTTTTTTTTTTATAAATACTTACGACGTTTAGCACTTTAAAATTTCTGCAAAAAATAAAATAAAATAAAATGACCGTTTGAATAGCAAATATTTTTAATACATTTTTTATAAATAATAAATTGTTTTAAATATTTATTTTTAGCACAAAATATTTATTTTCTTATCCATACCCATATATATATAGTCTTACTTACATGACATAATCCTTGGATGCAAAATGCTTTTTCTCCTCTCTGACTGCAGCTAGTACCATCTGGAAACGGTGCTCCAAAACCAGAATATTCGCCAGGTATAAATCGCTTTTGACACCAAACGATGCATCCTCCAGCTAAAATTATTAATAGAGTTATTGTAGATAACTGCATTAATTAACAATCTTAAAAAAATATCATTTTTATAAATTTTACTCAAATATTATATATATATATATGTGGAGTCAAAAACAACGGAAAAAGAATGGTACCATTGTTTTTGAGACACAGTGGGAGGTAGTTAGTTCGGTTTCAGTTGCAATTATTTAAAAAAAATATGATTATTCATTATATATATATTGCTTTGTTTTTTATTCTTTATAAAAAGTAAAATTTTTGGTTTACTATAAAACGTCAAGCGTTGGTGGCCTTGTGGTTAGCATAGCTGCCTTCCGAGTAGCTAGCCCGGGTTCACTTCCCAGTCAACGCTTTGCCACATGGAAGAAAAAATAATAATAAGTTTACTATAAAATAAAATTTAAAAAATTCTTATTAAAATATGGATTATCTTAGCAAGACAAAATTTTAATAAAGTTTTGTAATTCTTATTATCATCAGTAATAATAGAAATAGGAATAAAATATAATGAAAATCACTCTTTAAATATCCCTCAGTAGAATGAAATTATTTTCATCATTGCTTTGTAGAAGATCATTGAAAAATTTCGACAGGACTAATTAATGCTAAAGGATAAGGGTTTGTTATTTGTTTTGTTTTTTATTTTCATTCTAAGAATAGTTCTACACAAATAGCAACAAATAATTGAATCGCTATTTCAGTAGATAATAACTGCCTATTTCTAAACAGAGTATATTTCTGCATATTTTTAAATTTTTTATTATTGAAAAAATTAGAAATTTTGAAATTAAAAAAAATATGTATTTTGAATTTGATTTGGAATTTGAAAAGACAAAATTTTCAATTTCGTATAATAAATGTTATTTTTCCTTTTAGGCGACCTCTAGTGGAATATGCAGAATTTTAAATAGTTTTAATATTTAAAATATTAAATACCAAATCTTGTCACGTGATTTGAGTTAGGCTTTTGTAATAACACAAATTGAAGAATATTGGGAACAGTTAATAATGGTCAACGTTACAATTGATAGCCGTATTTATTATTTAAAAATTCAATTCAAAACACAGAATTATAAGACTTCAAAATAAAGACTTGAAACTTTAAATACATTCCCGGTAGTATCTAACAATAACTGTGAATTAAAAATGAATTCTGTCACTAAGTGAATTGATCCTTTTTTTATTCTGCAATTCACATAGCAACAAATCTACTAGTGATTACTGTCAACCTGGGTAGATAAAAGTTGCTTTAACATGGTTATATTTTTATTAACACAGTTATATTTAATCCATTATGTCACTTCATTGATTATTTGTTATTTCAATTAATTAAACATTTATAAATAAAATTACTATTAAAAAATATTAATTTTATTGTTTTTGTTGTTGTTGTTTTTTGTTTAGATATTGATGTTCAGTAATTTTGTTTTTACACTTTACAAAAAAAAGATTGACACTGATATTTTTCTTTTTTTTAATTCTAAAAAACCTAGCTTTGAAATTACTCTCATCTCTATTGGTTTTCAAGTAGAACAATAAATAATTTGAAGAAACGTTCTGAATAGTTTAATATCAATTCATACTGTTAAAAAATTTCTATTTTTATAATTATTTTTTTTATTCACAAAAGAATTATTTTTAATTTCCTTTCAAATCTTTAACATTTATTAAGCTTACTTGTTTCATGAGTCAGTTGTAACTTATTAATTGATATCACACATAAATTAGCTTTTCTATCTTCGTTTAATTTTTTTTCCAATTTGTCATTTAAAAATATGGTGATATTGCTCAATAAAAAAAGTGTTGCCTTTAAGTGCAATCGCAGCGCATTTTACCCCATCATAATAAAACATATTAAACTGCACAATCATTAATTAGATAATGTACAATAGTTAATATATGTGCATTTAGGAATACTGATTTTTTAAGAATAAATTTATAATATTAGAAATATAGTATCTAATCTGTGAATGAAGTTACTCATTGACAGTAAGAAATTAATAAGTTTGATTTAATTAAAATGTAAAACATGGTAGTAATTTTTCCACTAATAGCAATAAAAAAAATTACTAATGTGATTAGAAATTACATATAAAAAAATTCATTATAATATTGTAAATATAAAATAAAAACATGAATCTAATCAATAATATTTCTATAGTGTAATTTTTACTACACTATCTTACACAAGGTATGAATTGGTTTCTATCCACTTTTAACACCTTGTGGATGGAGTGTAATCATAAACATATAACCAAAGATATGTGAAAAAGTGTAATATCTCCAAGATGCACATTTTATGCTGAACTAGCACTCATCAGACATTCCCAATTATAATCTCTTACATATATCTTTATCATTGTTCAGTATATATAGATAATCTTCAATACTTTGTCTTCCTCTTTCCTTCTTTATTTTTGCTTTTTTTATATAACATATAATAACAACATTAATTTATATACCATATAATAACAACATTTCACTCTTCTTACACTATAAAGAATAAATAAATATATTTTGTTTTAAAGTGTAAGAAGAGTGAAAGATTGTTATTATATATTATATATAGATAGCCAATTACTACAATTTAATTGATGTGTAAAACTTATTGCCTCCACAACTTTGACACAAACCACTTAATGGTAATATATTAGTATTTTTTGGTAGTCACTCATTAGACTAGAGATTATCTACTTAATGAATAAAACTTCTGAAGTGTAATTTTTACTACACCACGGTATAACCTTGGGCAAGGTAGGGACTGGTTTTTATTCATTTTTAACACCTTGACAAAGTTTGTAATAAACATATGACCAAAGACTTGTGAAAAAGATATATGATCCCCATGATGCAGATTTTGTGCTAAATCAGCACTCATCAGTTGTACATGTCTTTGGTCCTGTGTTTATAATTACATCTCTTCCCAAGATGTTAAAAGTAGATAGAAATCATTTTTCTATCTTGCGCCTAGAGTAGTGGAGTAAAAATTACTCTACAAAAATATTATTTATTAAGTGGAAAATATCTATTCTAATGAATGATTAATAAAAATTATATTTTTATTGAAACATGAACCTATTTCAAATAAAATATTATGTTTTCTAACATTCAATTCATGTTATCTTATTGGAAGATTTTTTTATTTTGTGAAAAGTATATTTCAGATGTGTTCTGAATAATATTGATCCTCTTTATAATTTTTTTTTTTTTGTAAATATTAGATTTATGTACATTTAGTTAATATAAAATGCATAATTTAAAAATGGTGTTGTTACATCAAAATACCGTTAAATGGAAGTCATTATTGTGAGATAAAATTGCTTAATACATGGATTCAACTCTGCATTGGAGTATATTTATCATGTTACAGAATAACAATAGAATTTATGCAGCAATTTAAAAACACTTTGTGGAATAGTGATATGAATCCAAACTGGCTAAATTTTGAATGTTTTACAGATCATATTTAGGCTCTTAATATTTCTTTTAACTATATAGCCCACAGAAAACAGTCCAGCTAACCCTTCAATAATGATCAATAATTTGATATCTAAACATTTTTTAGAAAGTACCATTTCATCAAATAATACTCTTCTGCTTTTAAATATTAATATCATTTAAAATCATGTAGAAAGCTGAGCTAAGTAAAACTGGTAAAAATTGAAAATAAAAAACCAATACAAAATTAAGATTAAAATTTATATTATAGACATAATTTTTATTTAGAAAAATCCTAGAATTTGCAGTAATATTTAAAGACAAAATCATTAAAATTACAAAACGGTAATATAGTCATATCTTAGTAAATAGTAAATCATAACTGATATAATTTCTTGAAAATAACACTATACTAGAAAGTACGAGCTGGTTTTATATTAATAGGAAAAAAGACGCAAGCATGACCTTCAACAAATAAAAAACAATTTTCATTTCGTTAGTGGGTATGAGTAGGATCACATTTAAATTAATGAAAGTGATAAAAAAATTCCTTATGAAAACAAATATTAGAATTGCATTTCCAATGAAAATGAAATAAAAGTAATATACTAATGACAAATTTGTGATTGAGAAAGTTTATAAAACAATCTTTACCTAATATATATATATTAGCTTAAAATAAATGTATGTTAAAATAATCCACGTCAAAAACAATTGAGAATCAATCAATAATCAAAACACATTTAATTCCAAAAATAAAAAGAGTATCCAAGATTCTTCAGATATATACATATTTATTTCTATATAAATCAAAATAAAGACTGCTGTAACTTCCCAAATTTAAAGTTAAAATTTAATTAAATGTTGACTAATTTTTATTTTCAAAAACAATATACCATTGATAGAAAGAAGAAAGTTCCTTTTGTAATACAATTGTCTGAATACTTGATGTAAATAATAATATAATATTCTAAAAAAGAATTAATCTTACTAGCGATAATTTAAAAAGTTATTGAAGACATTACGTGTCTGATAAATTCGTGCTTTCAAACTGATAGAAATGTGTTTAATAAATGCTGACTTTAGAGTTAGTATTTAAATCTAGTTTCTTAGTCTCCCAGCCCTTCACAGACGTAAGCCATAAGCTTGAAACCAGCTGGTCTGGGGGTGGGGTGACTGATAAAGATTTTGAATTCTTTCTCTTTCCGGCATTTATGTAAACAAAGCTTGTTAGGAGCTATTGGTAAAGCTCCATATAGTGGTCATAAAATGCAAGCTTAAAGCAAGTTACTAAATTTATAACTTGTTTTGATTATCATAAATGTACCTTTGAAGGTTTTTGCAATGCTATATATTGCAGAGATTTTACTATATGGTGAAACTGAACTGTTTTCAGACCCATATATCTATCTAGTTTGTTAAGCTGGATTTGAAGACATTACATGTCTGATAAATTGATGCTTTCAAACTGATAAAAACGTGTTTGATAAATGCTGACTTTAGATTTAGTATTTAGATCTAGTTTCTTAGTCTCCCAGCCCTTCACTGATATGAGCCCTAAGCTCGAAACCAGCTGCTCTGGAGGTGGGGTGACAACAACAGAGATTTTGAATTCTATCTCTTTCCGGGTTTATGTAAACAAAACTTGTTAGGAGCTATTGGTAAAGCTCCATCTAGTGATCATAAAATGTAAACTTAAAGCAAGTTTCAAAATTTATAATTTGTTTTGATTATCATATATATATAAGATTAAATTTATAGGTATCAGGTTTAAATAATGTTAGTTCTTACATCTTAAATGATATGAATATGTATGTCTTTTTACCAGTAAAAAAAAACATTCTTTTAGAGTATAAGATAGTTAACGAATAAGTTTATGATAGCAAATATCAAAATATGAAGGATTGTCACAGACTATTTTTTGTTAAGTCATTTGTGAACTGATATTTGTTTATTCTTAACACTCTAGATATATATTTCTTTTAGACCATTAGAATTTAATGTACCATGATATAAGTTTTAATAACAAAATAGTGAAAAGATATTCTTCTTTTATAGGCAGATAATCAAGTGCAGTATTAGTATTAAAATTTTACAAATAAAGGTCGTTCTATTTATATTATATATTACAAAAATATTAATAGCATATATAAATGAGACACCGTATATATGAAATGAATAGGAGGGTGTCCTTAACATGAGATACATTATCATTGTCAAATCATAGTGTTTGATTATCTAGCATATGTATATGAATAAAAGCATTAAATAATAATTACTGATTACACCTTATCATTCATGTTATATTTTGGTCTTATTTTGTCTGAAAGAATTCTAGTAACAAGTAAAATCTTAGATATCTATGACTAACAAATAAAATAGTAAATCAGAAGAAAACAGTAATTCAATACTAATTCCAAATTCTTTTAATTAATATTTTTTTGTTTTCTATTTCATTAATATTGAATAATACCATAATAAATGATGATATTTTAAATAAAGTTTTGCCTTCACTATAATGTGTTTTTATTTATGATTTTATTTCCTGCTTTATAGTTGATATACTCGTTAGAGCATTTAGTATAATGTTAAGGGAGAAATTAAATGAGTGTTTTTACAATACATTAATTGTGATTAGTTATCTGGCTCACATGGTGTCAATAATTTACAAACGCCCGATTATCTATTTATTTATTGCAATATATATATACTTTTTCCTGATGTCGCTTGACGTTAAGTAGATGTTTGAAAAATAAGTAACTTACATAAGTGTAATTCTGAATGAAATTCTATGTGCAGCATATCTATGTAATAAATAATAATACTTACTTTGATCATGAAACAATTGTACTCCTCTAGCTTCGATCCCGTGTCTAATATTAGCAGGAGCATTAGCACAAACTTCACTTGCATACTGTTCATTTGTTCTTCTAAAATTTTTACAAATCTGTAATTATATATGAAATATTTTAGCACAAAGCTATTTATAAAAACAATATTTTTTATGTATTTCAGCACATAAAAAATGTAATGTGTCTATTAAATCATAACTGTGAGAACAATGTGATTAAACTAGACTGTTAGTATACAATGTTGCTATGATAATAGGATCAGGTAAAAAGATGCTATAAATTTTTTTAGTAATACATAAATTGATGAAAAAGTTAATATCTTAAATATATATATATAAAGCAGCAAAAATTGAAATGGCTTTATCCTTTGATTTATAATTGATTTAATTTTTTTTAAAATTTAAAAGTATAATAAATAATTATTTTTTCACAAAATGCTTTATTTTTTATATTTTGAAATCAATTCTTTTAATAAAAAAAAAAAAATGGTAAACGAAGTTTACACTGTTATTTGAATTCAGTCTTATGTGAGTCGCATAAAAATTATAGCGAATGCTTTTATGCAATGTGTATGTGATTTACATTCTTTATATTTTTATTCTTGTATTAAAACATTAATACAGTTTTATTAAATTATTACAAATATGTTTTCTGTTCCAGCAACAATGATAGCTTATTTTTTTTATAAAACCTATTCTCTAAAACTCTTGAAATCAAATGTAATCACTTTATTAATTATAAGAAAAAAGTTAAGTGATAACTTCAGTTATTACTGAAATAATTATATTCATCTAAATCTTAATTTCTTTAACAAATTAGTGCTAAAATCGTAATGATTAAAATCTATATCATAGCGTAATAAATAAAAGATATTCATTAGATGAAGCAAAATAAATCTTTCCCATAAAAGTAACATTGCACATGGATATAACAATAAAATGAAAAATGATAATACTAAATGTATCAATCTCCCAGGAAAATGGTCAAAAATAATAAGTTTCATTGTTAGATAAAACTTTTGAATGAAACAAATGAAACTGCTTATTTAATTTCACTGCTTTGTATGAGATGGCTCATAAAGATTACATATTGTCTTCTCACTGAGTTCTTTTTCCATTCACTTTTTTTTCTTACTTCACTGTTTTAATTATTTATATCTGTATAAAACCAGGATATTATAAAATTGTAATTCACATTTCATTTTGTTTATATATCATAAATACATGCATATTACAGCTCTTTTTTTTGACTTCCTGTATATTTTTAGTACTTTGGTATTTTGGTGAGGTTTTCAATAATATTTATTTAAAATTTATGGTTCATGATGTCAAGGCATTCAAATCCTGGCACAACTAATCCATGTCAACGTTTCACATATATAGCATCACCAAATTGTAAAACATGCTGACCTGAGAGATTGTGTGCTATCACTATGAGTTTTTTTTCCTTTGCATCATTTTTAAGTAATTATTTTAAAATAGTGGTAAAAGTTGTTACATTTGTGTTTTGTTTTGTTTTGTTTTTTGCTAAACTTTATATACATTTACAGTTAGAATATGTTATATTTGTGGGTTTTTTTAAAAAAAATACTTAAAATATAACGTTAAATTTGCAGTTCATTCTTTTTAGATAAAGGTACAACTTTATCTAACAGTTTGCCATTTAATTTTTTTTGTTTTTTAATTTTAAAAAATAATGGAAATCTAAAACTTTATTACAGCTCAGCATTTAAAAAGTGTTTCAGGGTTCTTTTTCATATTTTTTCATTTTTCCATAATGGATACATCTCTCCATCATTGGAAATTACATGTTTTATTTTAAGATTTAAAGTTTGGTATTACATGTGAAATATAACACTGCAAAGTGCTGTATTATGTCAGGAGGGGGAAGGGTGACTTTAACATCACACAGTGCCATAATAAGGAGGCACAACCCACAAGTACCTGTTTTATTTAGTATCAGAATGTATTTTTTATTTTTTTCATAACGAATATATTTCTCCATTAGTTTTTTTTTACATTTGAAGTTTCATATTTACATGGACTATGACATATTACTCCTGGTGACATATTATTCTAAGTTTGCAATATGTTTAAAATAATGTCTCCATGAGATCTGCAGACAAATATTATGGTTTAAACTTGTCTGTACATTCCTTGGAGGCATTGTTTTAAACATATTGTAAACTTAAAGAAAAACGTAATTGGAGTAATATGTCACAGCTGGAATAAAACTAAAGTTCCATACATTTTGTATATATATCTGGGGTGTAAATTTCATATTTTTTTGTAGGGGTAAGTGATTTACATTAACAAAGTTATAATTTTTAAAAATGAAGATAAAAACTTACATTATTATCATTGCATAAATTGACATTGATTCTATCACCTTGACAGTCATTTCCTCCATTTCTTGCTCTTTACAATATAAATATAATAAAAGATTTAATAATAAGTAAAAAATATTTTAGTATAAAACAAATAAAAATCATATTTTAATACAAAACAAATAAACTAGAATATTCTTATATATATATATGAAAGACATACTTTGCTGATTCATCACAAATATCCACGATAAAAAAAAATTAATATTAATGTACTGTAAGCGTCTATCCGTATTATCGTTCTATAATTCCCGCATGTATACGTTCTTTCCCGCAGCTTCGAGTAAGTATATTTATGAGCATGGGATAAATTCCATCTCAAGCGCCAATCTTACACTTTGATAAGAATTATACTCATCGAAAACATAAATAAGGGTTCTATATATATATATATATATATATCTAGGGTAGCGCATCCAGACTAGCTCAATCTCAAAGTCTGGGGAACATGGTCTAACTAGAGAACAAAGCAAAGACAATTCCCGATTATATCACTTATATCTAGTATACTACACTATAATTTACCTGTTATAAATCTATTACTCTAGCCCAGAAGTTATAACAAAATTAAGCTATATACTACTACACTAGTTACCATTAAATTCTAAGTTTCATACACGCATATACATATATTAATATTGAAACGATAACTTTTTAAGCCCCTATCATTTCACCATCAAACCTAATGAAACTCTCATCTGTGCTAAGTTCGAACCTATTTAAATGTTAATAAATTTAAAATTTGTTCATGTCTGTATAAACAGTATTATATATTTGCATGCGAACCAACGCTATAATTAGATAGGATTAGTAAAATTATAGCGTACTAAATTTATTTAATATTTCTAAAAATGTTCGTTATATTATTTAAGTTAAGAGTAAATTATTAATTTTGTTGTTTAATATTGTAATTTCGTATGTGGATATATAATTTGTGCTATATAGAAGAAAGACATGATTTAAAATATGTAAAAGCCATTATCTAAAAATAATATTAAATGTCTTTAAAAATTGTTGAAAGATTTCTTGTTTTAAATATATTTCAGGGAAAAGTTTCTTGAAAATATATTTAAAAGCTATATCAAAATACGTTTGTAAATTATTTTAAATAAAAATGTTAAAAGGTTATTTTTAAATAAAAAGAGTTTCTATTATATGTAAGATTAAAAATAAAAGCTGGTCAAGTAATTAAAAAGATTTCTGGTTGTAAACAAGTGTCATTAACGACCACACCTGGAATTCGTAAAAAGTAAAACTAGTTCAAAATTTACTAATTAAAATCTCCTTAGATAAGATTAAGTTATTTTAAAATCTAAATTGGACAATTGTGTGCAACGAAAAATCTTAATTATAATAATAGCTTATGGAATGTTTCTAACATAAGTTATCTAAGATCTGGATTATAAATTGAAAAATATTTAATTAAATTCCTGAGTTTAGTGAGTCTTGAGGCGATAGATTCCGATAAGGAAAAGATATAAATACTCTGTATTTTTAACAAGGGATAGACAGCCATATTGTTAGTGAGAATTGCAGCCAGTCTTCACAATTGTTAATGTTTAACATGTCCGGCTAAAAGCGGGCATCTTGTTGCTGTTACTCCATGGGAGAACAGGGTTTCTGTCATCGAAATGCCTAAACCACCATCATGCCGATAGAAGAGACGAGCCTAACATAATGGGAAAGATGATGCCACCAGCCGCCCAGTCAAACTCACCAAACATACAGCCAAGAACTTGCAGTCCAGATAAATAATACCGGTACCATTTTATTTTTCAAACCGCAGAGCTCTGTGTAAATGTAAATATATCTATATAAGTTAGCTAACTCTCTTTTTAAAATAATTATAAAACTAATATGTACCCAAAACTTAAATCCATTTAATTAATATTTTAAATATGTCAATTGCTATCAAAATTTAATGTGTTAAAGTTTAAATAATCTGATTTATTTATATTTTCCATTCACTGCAAAGTAAATTATTTAGTTTAAAGTTATATCACTGTGGTTGTGTCTATATTTCTTTGCTTATTTTAATTAAATGCTTTTATATTCCATATGCCAATATTTCGAAACAGTGGGCACTAATTTCATGTATATTTTAAGAAGATATTATTTGAAAATCTTGGTGTAATTTGTTTATAGTGTCAACTTTCTGCGCTGTTTCGAAATCCTATTTTTTTATTATTTAAATGATTTAATATCTGAAATGTGGCTCTTTTGATCAATCAGTTAAAAACTTAACCTTATAGTTTTATTTAGAATTAAATTTAGCCTTGATCGTATTTATAAGTATATTTGACATTTAAATTCTTAAGTCCATAGAAATATAATTTCCCTCCTTAAATATTTATTATCTATAAATAACTTAATAGATTGAGCATGTCAAAGTACAGATGTAGTAATATTCCCTTTCATAGCATAGATGTTTATTACCAGGCTACACAAGAGTTGGTCCCAATTTGATAGAGCTAATATGCTATTAACTCGTATTTCATAGTATGAAATATACTATTCTTTGCTTGGCGGATGTGATATTATTTTATAAAAATATTCTCGTTTTGCTGCTATACATAATATACATATCTCAAGATGGAGCCACGGTGTTGCCAGCACATCTTCTCTTATAGGGTAGAGCAGTAGCAAAGCCTGAGCCAAGGCCAGGTTAGCATGTAAGTCCCCTTCCATTCCTGAACACAATGTTCCTTTTCATGCAGCATTGCGATCGGTTACAGGGTACCGGCATTTGTCGCAAGAACCCTGAAGTTATTTCATCCATCTGCAGAACGACTTTTCCTATTATTGTTTACCTGTGCCATAGCGCATTGGTAAAATCTTATGCAGCCAACTCTCCCACCTTAACATAATGCTTTCAGCATTCTGAAATTTTCTCTCGAAAGCCATGGTTCGATCGATCATTACTTGAGATGGTTTATGCACTCGTGATTAAGTCATATTGTATATTTTAGTAAATGAATTCATGATCAAAGTTCAATATAATTATTTATATAACAGCCACCAATATAATAGGATTTGGCTTCACTTGATTTATAGACATAACGTAGTGATTGATTATGTATTAATTGTAAAGCAACTCATAATATGGGCTTATGTTAAACCCATGTATGAAAATTAAATGAAATTATTTATATAAAACTATTTTGAATTGTATATAAAAAGAGAATGTGTTCTCTTATCCACCCAATGTTTGTGTACATTCGATGCTGAAATGTGTAAAACTTATCAATTTCATGCCAATTGTAAATAAATATATAATTAATTTAATGTATTTCATTCTCTGTCTCATTATTGATCTAATTCAATCCAATTCTAATTATTATTTATAGTCTATATATGTGAAAACTATGCATTAAGTTAAATTAGATTAGTGATATATTTTAGTCAATTAAGAACCTCTTTTTTAATTATCAGTCTTATTGCTTCTCCGTGACCTATGTCGGCCGTGTAGAGAGAGGTATACTACGTGTAATTTCAAGGTGGTCATTCGTAGGGTTTTGAGTCTTGGAATCCTGGCTTATGAGTTGAAGTGTCGTCAGAATTGGGATGTCACAGTCCTAGTCTGGTCAGCTTCAGTCTCTTTTGCTTGGATTCTGAATTCTGTTACGCGAATATACAAACTTGACTGTTACAATATTCATGCGCACAACTCATTTATTCCGATATACCCATATACGATTCATATATATATATATATATATATATATCAACAAAAGAGTGCAATTACACATCAGAGTTGTTGATTTAATGTTTTATTTTATTTAATTTAAACACAAGATTTATTACAGTATTTAATATAGAAGTAACACGAGTCCCTTCATTACTACGCATCTATTGAACACATATATAGAGAAAGGGTCAATTTACCTTAATTATGATCGAATGTCCACGTGGTCAAAGATAACAGTTCACACATTATAATTCTAAAGAAATACTGGCCTTATTGATATTTGATGATCCTAAGGATGGTAAACAGTTCCAATGTGATACGCCGAATAGTTTATCATAGAGGTGGAATAGATGATTTCGCTCGCTTAAGAGGTCCTAGCTGTCGGAGATGCTTCGCCGCCATTACACTTGATAGATTTTAAACAGTGAATTTCATGAATCCGATTCAGGTGAGTTCTACAATAACAATCCACTGGGCCAGCTTAACGAAACTCACACTATTTAATTACCCCAACATTTTGATGGGAATATTAATAAAACTTCTTAATTAATTGCACGTTCATAAAATCCGAGCCACGTCTTTCTCTTTCTGTCTAATCACCACTATATATTTTCAAGGACAAAAAAGTTCTTTTTTTTTAAACTCTTTAACCTCGTATTTTTCCTTATATATTCGTATGCCGCTGACCAGATCTTCTATTGTTTGAGAATACCAACATGACCAGTTCTCAGACTTCTAGATGACAGAGTCATTAATTCAAACTGCCTGCAGCAACTAATTCAGTCTATTTCTGTAGCTTTATGTGTTCAATAGATTCATCAAGAAACGTGTGTTACCACTAATATTACTAAAATGTAGAATTTTAAAAAATTAACAAACAACAAAATATATATATATAATCAATAACAAATTTATACAACTCCGTATATAATTGCCTCTCGTCAATCACACATATAACCATTAATACATATACACATTTTATAATAACACACATACAACTATATTTATATAAGCATACAGTCCATCCTTTAACAGATTACGTATTACTTTCACACTCTTTGTAACAGGGTTCAAATGACTATTTATATATATCTTTTCACATATACACAGTCACTCAATATCAACACTCGCAATTAACACTCTATATTGCATTATCTCTTGTATTTGAACCCCATCTGCTACAGTACAGACGTTTCAACTTGATCACACAAGTCATCTACTGGGTGATAAATGGTAGAAAGATGGTTGTAGAGGTGCTACAATTACTGATTTGAAAATAATGTTAAAGTTCCACCAATAACAGAAATTTTAAATTAAAATATGTTTTTTAAAAAATCTTTCCAAATAGGAGGAAGTTTGCATGTATCATCTTGTTTATTGATACAATCTGGTCTTTTTGGTAACTTAGTAGCTTCTCTGTTTTTATCCTGGTACTAGAAAAATCAATTTTATGAACTGAATCTCTAATATGGAATGAAATTGCTGATGATGATGAATGTCGTTTAACTGCATTACCGTGTTCATCTCTCCTAACACTGATGTGACGATTACTCATACCTATGTAAGATGTTTACAATTATCACATGAGATTTTATAAACGCTATGAGATTCCAAATGGATTGAATCCTTGGGCTTGTTTATTATATTATTGATTTTTTGATGAGTAGAAAACACGGTATTTATAATATAGCGTTTTAATATACGTCCAATACTGTCTATATTTCCTTTTACATATGGAACACAAATCCTAATAGCCGATTTATCTTCTTTTTGTTTCCTATTTTGTTCATTTTGGATTTCAATTAAGGTTTTTAATAAATTTATTATTATAACTATTTTGCTAATAAAACACTTTTTTTTTCAGATGTAACTTACCTGAAAGGTTAATTGTTCTATTTAAAAGAGTTTGGGCTGCAGAAACAATCTGAATTAGGTGATGATGATGATTGAAAAGTAAATATCTGTCCATGTGTGTATTCTTTCTGTAAATCGAAAATGATAGACTATTTAGTGTCCTGGTGACAAGTACATCAAGAAAAGGAAGTTCTCCATCCGACTCTGTTTCTATTGTAAATTTAATATGAGGATGCATATTATTTAAATGTGTGAAAAAATCATCTAATTTATGTTTTCCGTGTTGCCATATGACAAAAATGTCATCTATGTATCTGGGCCAAGTAAGAGGTTTTAAAGATGATGATTCTAAAACAGGAGTGACTATATTTTCCATGAATAAACCAGCTATTATTCCTGAGATAGATGAGCCCATAAGAGTACCAAAAATGTGTCTGTAATTCTGTCCATTGTACATAAAATATGTATTTAAGAGACAATGTTTAATTAGAGCAATAATATGGTTTAACAAATTGCAGCGTTGCGAAATTTTATTTAAAGCTTCATCAATTGGAATGTTTGTAAACAAAGACACAACATCAAAACTGATCAAAATATCATTAGCATTAATTTTTTAATTTTTTAAACCAGAAATAAAGTGAAGAGTTTTTAATATATGATTTAATAGATGGAATTGTAGGTTTAATGAAATCAGATATAAATATGTAGCTAGAGTATGAGTTGGAGATCCTATTGCTCTTACTATTGGTTGAAGGGAGGGATATCTGGTTTGCGAATTTTTGGGAGTTCATAAAATTTTGGACAGACACATGATTTTTTCACAGGGATTATTTTATTTTTTATTTCTTTTTCAATAGACAATTTATTAATAATGGTTTTTGTTGTTTTTTTTTAAATAAGTAGTATGATCTCTTTTTGATGATTTATAAATTTTATCATTAAGTAAATCAAAAATTTTATTATGGTGCATGTCACGATCCATAACAACAGTAGCATTATCTTTATCAGCTGGAAGTACAACAATCGATTTGTCTGATTTTATATTACTTAACGCTTCTCTTTCTTTCTTTTGAAATATTATTTTTATTTAGAAGCTTAGCTTTTTTTAAAATATTGCAAATCTCGGTTCCAGCTAAATCAGCTGATGAAGAATCTGTTTTATCAAGATCTGATTCAACATTACAAACAATTTTCTCAAAAAGGTATCCGGGAAGGTGTTAATGAACTTCATCTGTAGATAGGGCTTTCTTAGATAAATTATAAACGTTTTTTTGATTTGGATACGTAGTAATTGGTGATTGTGTTTTAATTAGCATATGTATTTTTTCTTTTGCTTTGCTAACAAGCATTAAATAATATAAAATTGGACAAATAAATTGTTGTACTTCCAGCTGATAAAGATAATGCTACTGTTGTTATGGATCGTGACATGCACCATAATGAAATTTTTGATTTACTTAATGATAAAATTTATAAATCACCAAAAAGAGATCATACTGCTTATTTGGAAAAAACAACAAAAACCATTACAGTATTAATAAATCGCCTATTGAAAAATAAATAAAAGATAAAATAATCCCTCGCAAAAAATCATGTGTCTGTCCAAAATTTTATGAACTCCCAAAAATTCACAAACCAAATATCTCCCTTCGACCAATACTAAGTGCAATAGGATTTCCAACTCATACTCTAGCTAGATATTTATATCTGATTTCATTAACCCTGCAATTTCATCTATTAAATCATATATTAAAAACTCATTTCACTTTATTTCTGGTTTAAAAAATTTAAAAATTAATGCTAATGATATTCTGGTCAGTTTTGATGTTGTGTCTTTGTTTACAAACATTCCAATTGATGAAGCTTTAAATATAATTTCGCAACGCTGCAATTTGCCAAACCATATGATTGCTTTAATTAAACATTGTTTCTTAAACACATATTTTGTGTACAATGGACAACATTACAGTCAATTTTTGGTATTCCTATGGGCTCACCTATTTTAGGAGTAATAGCTGATTTATTCATTGAAAATATAGAAACTCATTCTTTAAAAACATTATCTTTATAACCTCTGCCTGGCTCAGATACATAGATGACACTTTTGTCATATGGTAACCTGGAAAAAATAAGTTAGATAATTTTTTCACACATTTAAATAATATGCATCTTCATATTAAATTTACAATGGAGACAGAGTCTGATGGAAAACTTACTTTTCTTGATGTACTCACCAGAACACCAAATAGTCTATCAGTTTCGTTTTACAGAAAGAATACCTACATGGACAGATATTTACATTTACATTCTCATCATCACCCAACTCAGATTGTTTCTGTAGGCAAAACTCTTTTAAATAGGGCAATTAACCTTTCAGATAAGTCACATCTGAAAGAAGAAATAAATCATATTAATAGTGTTTTATTAGCAAATAGTTACAATAATACATTTGTTAAAAAAAAACCTTAATTCAAGCCCAAAATGGGCAAAATAGGAAACCAAGAGAAGATAAATCGACTATTAGGATTTATGTTCCATATGTAAAAGAAACTACAGACAGTGTTGGACATATATTAAACCACTATAATATAAATATAGCGTTTTCTACTTATCAAAATCAGTAATATAATAACCAATCCTAAGGATTCAATCCCTCAGGAATTTCATGGTGTTTATAAAATCTCATGTGATAATTGTAAACTTCTTAAATATATATGAGCAATCATCACATCAGTGTTAGAAAATCTGAACAAGCTAATTCAGTTAAACAAAATTTATCATCAACAGCATTGTCACTCCATACTATAGATTCCGGTCATAAAATTGATTTTTCTAGTACCAGGATCATATCCAGATGTGATAATTTCTACCAGTGCAAAATCAGAGAAGCCATTGATATACTAAAAAGACCATATTATATTAATAAGCAAGATGATACATGCAAACTTCCTTCTATTTGCAAACATTTTTTTTAAAAAAACATTTTAATTTAACATTTTTGCTATTCGTGGAACTTTAACGTTATTTTAAAATCAGTGATCGTAGTGCCTCTACAACCATCTTTCTATTATTTTTCACCTAGTAGATGACTTGTGTGACCAAGTTGAAATGTTGGTATATTAATATTAAACAATTTTTTAACACGGATGAACCCGCAAAGTATGTATGTTATATGTGCAACCTGTGAAAATCTTTGTATCAACATATATATATATATATATATATATATATATATATATATATACGGCAACAGAAAATATTTTAAAATATAACAACAATGATAATGAAGCAACCCTGTCTTATAAATAGCCATATTCTCCTGTTGGATGAGCCAAAAATATAATGGACAATTAATCAAATAATGGATGAAAAGCTGCCTGATCTCCAAATGCCCATGTATTTGAACAAGCTAAAAAATATAATGGATAAGCATTGTACTTAGCCAACTAAAAAATATAACTAATAACTAGACAAATAAATGAATTAATCAATAAATTGGCTCTATAATAGTTTGGATTTATATTTACAATGAACCTCATGAATTTATAAAACACCAATGCGTCCATAATAAGTATTTTTGCTTGGCAAAGAAGATAGAGTTCATTAAATATTATTTTACTTGCTAATGAGATATTGTATGGGCTATAAATTTAAATATTTTATTTATAAATAAATTGTGTAATAAAATAGTTTTATAATGATTTATGCAGTAAGTAAATCAAAGTACTTAGGTTAATAATAATAATATAAATTTATTGAAGTAAACATTGACTCATTTTTATGGTTAAGACAAAGAACATAGTTCTAATTTTATCAACTGCAATCTAATATCGTGTAATGTATATTTTATAATTAGCCGCTGCCAGATTACAATTAATAGAAACAATCTATGATTAAAATTATTAATGCATATAATCATAAAGGGTTAATTACAAATTCTTCTTCATACAATAAAAACCACAAATATAATAAAATGTTACTATTATTATCTTTTGTATATATTTTCTTTTAATATATTTTATATCTTTGACTCAAGTAATGCTTTTTAATAATTATTATTAAATAATTTAAATAAATTATATAAAATATTATTTATATTTAATTTTCATTTATTTCAAAAAATTAATATATTAACAATTGATTTAAGTCATAATTACATGAGTCTATTATTTAAGCTTATATCGAATAATAAGATAAAACTGCCTTATAATTAAGATTATTAACAAAAAAAGATTGATAACTATTTTATCATTAAACTACTATTATACTTTTAACCATTATTAATAAGTGAAATTTTATTCCATGTACATAATTTAAATGAAATTTTTCCTTTAGCATCTGTTACCAAGTTTAGCTTATATATAATTTCAGCTTAGATTTCACTATCCTATGATATTTTCCTTGGCATATCAATGACAACAAAATACAAATGTAAAGCTCCACGAACATTTTATCTTTAAATAATATTCAATCATTCCTTTTGTCAATATTACAATCCATAATAAAATTTGATAATTTTAAATCTTCGTGATTATTAAGCATAGTGTTTGTCATCAGTCATTCCATTTAGTCATTCAAATAGTGGAAAGTCAGTGTTTCTTCCCTCCCAAATTATTATTCTACTTCAGTACAAGTCCAGAATCTATTTGTAAAAGTAAGGTAAGATAAAACACAAAATTTTAAATGAAAGAAAGTATGTCTGTTTTTACTGAATTTGTTTCTGTAGCTATGGTAACACAAAATGCAATCTTTTTCCTTCCTTTTTTTCAAACACTAGCTCATGAACATGAGATTTTCCTTTTTTTCTAATCCTAATAAGGCTTTGTTATCATTGGATAAAACTTAGTAATTATTTCATTCTTAATTTAATAAACAAAGTATCCATGCACTCTGTGTTTATCCCAAATTAACCAACATGCTTTTAAATATAAGATTTTTAATTGTTTTCTCTATTTAGTGACTCCTAAACAATAATAAAACTATAGATAGTAACATATGTACGTCAATATTTCCTCATTTAATAAAAATAAGAAAAACAATTCTATACAATAAACATAAGATCATCATGACCAACTAAACATACTAGGAAAAATTCATGGTTAATTAAAACCACAAGACCACAACAGTGAAATCAATGATTATATATAATTATGGGTTTTATATTTCAAAAAATATTTAAGGTATTGTTTCATAGTAGGGTTTCAAATTATGAGCATTATAAGTTCCTTTGACACCTTTTTCTTTCATTTCAGAAATGCATTTTCCCCAAATTTTTTAGATATTTTATATAGGCCCTCATATAAGAGAAAAATATATTACTTAATTCAGACTAGCTTATAGGATTTTCCCTCTCTACTACAAGATTATATTTATTAAACTCACATGGTTTATCATTGCCTCTCTTTTTCTCTTTGCCTAACCTTTTTTATTAAATTTTCTCTGACTGTCTGAACATCTATCTCATGATCATTTTTTTCTAATAATAGGCAAATAAATCTTTATAAAGAAAGGATTATGCTTTCCAAAATGTAGTTAAATACATGGGTAACCTGTAAACTCATTGAAAGTCAATTAATTTAATTTACCACTTGCTAAACCCAATTACCCCAACCTCTATGGTTATCGTTTACAGAAAATCCTGTTCAACTACCTCATGACTCTTTCACAGGGATTGGATTACATATTATGGATTGATGACATAACATGTTTTGAGCCCTTGTTTATCAATCCACTGTTTCAATTCTTGTAAAATGAATGGGATTCCATGAACTGACAATATAGTCTTAGGTTTCCCTATAAAAGCTATTTGGTGGTTTTGCAACTTGTCAATAGAAGATTTGGTATCTGCTCTTCTACTAGGGTAAGAAGCAAAATATTTGGAAAATGTGTCATAAGTGACAAATAGATACTTGAATTGGTAGAGGTTCATAAAAGTCAGCAGCTAGTATGTCATTTGGCTTTTGTGGTATGATAGGCTGTAAAACTCCAAAATATTTTTTTATTAGAAGGCTTGGACTTTAAACATATTTGACAAGTCCTTAATGTCATTAAAACCAGAATATAATCATGGCCAATAGAACAACTAGCAAAGAATATACTCAATCTTGTGTCGACTGTAATAGTCATATAGATAGTGTATATACATTATGAGTTTTTGGTGTAATGATTGGGGAACATCCTTCAATGATCTTTATCTTGCAACACTTTCTAATGTAAAATCATTAATCGACTGATATATTCTATGTATTCCTTAGATTTTGTAGAAAGAAATACTCAATTTCTCTTAATATTATATTATATGCTAAGTTTTAGATAAGTGATAACTTTGATTAAATTTTATAGTATTGAGCATTACCTAATTATAATTATTTTTAAATAACGTGAAACATAGTATTAGTGTAATAAATCATATTTATTTATTGTCATTATCTTGTTATCATAGTGGCAATAGAATGATATCGTAATGATAAAAATAATAAATTAGTATTATAATGTACTGCATAATTTTATTTTTCCACCGTAAATAGTAGGAGTGAAGGCTATTTTATGTTTGTTTATTTTATTATGTTTGCTTATGTAAATATTTTAATTTAATTAATTTTCTTATGTTATTATATATTGTAAATATTTTAACTTTATAAATTTATATTGTTGTAAACATAATATTGTTGAATTATAATAAAATTTGTTAATGTTTTTTTTTTAATTACTATCGTCTTGAGAGTTTGATTTGTCCGAGTGTATTTTTTTTTTATTCTCTTTATCCACACACATGGTTTGCAAAGATTATTTAGAATATTACTATTGCACATGATTAATAAAAAAAATATATAGCATCAAAATTGTTATTATGCCAATCTTAAATATTATATATTACAATTTTATTGAAAATATAATATTTTTATGAATGCCACATAAGAAATGAAAAATTATATGTTTTATAAGAATTTATTATTTTACTTATGTTTTATTGAAGAGCATTAATAGTCAAATAGATATATGATTTTAAGAATCGTTAAAATATTCTAGTTGTTTGTTGTCGTTTTTGTAAGCGTAATTAAATATATGTAAAAGCCCTCATTATATTTGACTACATAGTATTAAATTGTTTATTATTATTATTATTCGGAAATGAACCTGAGATCTTAAATGATTGTAGAGTTGTGTGAAATGATAATAAATAGACGTTTTAGTTAATGTTATATTTAAATATTATTTTATGAAAAAATAATAATTGATTTATTCTTTTCATGATAAATTTTGTAAGTTATTAAGTTAGGATTAGTCTATGTGTGTTATAAGACATGAAGATATTACAAGGTAGTTTTTTTAAATATCAATTAAATATGAGTAATATCGTTATGTCATTGGGAGTATATCTTTTGGGATATATTCTTAATGTTAAGCCATTGTACCTTGCTGAATGTTTCATGTGAAAAGTTTCATAATTTTATTAGTATTTTAATCGAACCATTTGTTAATTATAATTAATGAGTTAGATGTAATTTAAATTGTTAGTATAATAGATGAGTTGAGTTTTTAACTTGAACTCTGATTATTTATTATTGTTATTATTATTATATTTTAACTTTATTAATTTATTATATTTAATTATTAGGAAATATTATTTTGTTAGATATTATACATTACAAATGCATTTTGAGCTAGTTACAATATTACTTATTTTTAATAGTTATTGTTTACATAACTTGATTATAGTTTATTATACTTATCGATATATATATATATATATATATATGTGTGTGTGTGTGTGTGTGTTATACAACTGATACACATGACCACATACATGTGAAAAAGATAAATGATCTCCAATAATAGATGGCTGAAGAGCTGGAGAATTGTAAAGATTGAAACTTATCCATCGAAATGTGAAGATTTGCTATTTTAATATAAACTGAGTGCTGATTGTATGTGTGAAAGATAGTGATCTCAATCAACTGATGAGTGCTGGTTCAATGAAAAACTATACTGGAGATCATTTATCTTTTTCCATGTATGTGGTTATGTATATCAGTTGTATAAGAAGAAATGGATAGTTGTAGAAACCTGAAAAATCTAAGATCAAGTCCCTTTTAATTACATTTAGTTAAGTATAAACAATGTACATGTATTTAAATATTACATAACACTGTATTCTGCCAATCTCCTTTCTGTGTATTTAAATGGGAAAATTATAGTTCTATATGTGAGGGATCAGAGTGACTTAAAGTCAACATGAGTAGATGATAATATTGGCATCATCATGGACTTTTAGCATTCCATCGTTGGATTTTAATGAAATGGATGGCTGAAGAGATTGACAGTGGTGAACATTTAATCTTGACTATTGAAGTTTGAAGATTTTCTATCTTAATATAAACTGAGCACTGATTGTATATATGTGTAGGAGATGGTTAGCTTGATCAAGTGATGAGTGCTGATTCAGCATGAAATATGTATATTGGAGATCACTTATCTTTTTCACATGTATGTTGTTATATGTATCAGTTGTATAAAATTGAATGGATAGCTATATGAAGTTTGAAAGTCTGAGACCAAGTCCCATTTATATATATATATATATATAATGACAGATTTCTTTCATCCGTAACCATGCATATATAAAATAGCATATGGATTCTGTATAACACTGGAATCTCCAGATTACTAAGCTGTTTTTGATATAAATTGTTGATAAGATATGTCCTGATCAACAAATATATAAAATAAAAGCTGGTAGTTCTCACCTCACATTGCCATCTATAATTTTATGTACTGAAATGTTACCCATTTGGTATACATTTCTAACTTTTTTTTATTCCTATCTGACGTCAAACATTCGTCCTTATCCAAACTAAAATTTACGTTTATTTTTTTCTTCCCGAGGGCGAATTTATACGGTGACATGTACCTTATTGACAGCCCTTCCCATACAAAATTTTTCCATAATTTTGAGTCATTCACCCCTCTGACAAAGTTTTTCCAAATTCTGGGTCATTCAAAAAGAAGCTGACCGCAAAACACACATATATAAGGAAATTGCAATAATTCAAACCTTCCCAGCTTTAACTTTACTTCTAAGTAGATCTCCACATTTATGGACAACATCCTTTTTTTTGTCCATTGCCAAGTGCCAATCTTGCTAGTTAACAAGAATCATAGGATCTATTAAATATTTGTCTGATTCAGCAATTTAACTCGATGCCCATCTTTAATACTCAGGGTGTGGTAGCGCATTGTGCCAAAGAAGAAATGAAGAGTGAACTAACTTTTAAATCGAATCTTTTGATTTCTATTTTATTCCCACTAAAACCTAAAATAAATCTTTTAAAATCCCCCATGCACTTTTCTACCTAACCTGTTTTGCTTTAATCTATTACTAGAGGCACGCCAGCATGCACATGTATCTGATTTTGAAATACATAAGAAATTACATAATGTGTATCGAAACAAATTAACAGTTTAATTTAAGATTCACTAATATTTTATTTTTAAGAAAACAATGAAATGGCATAATGATGTATACGATAAATATTTTAATGGATTACAATTAAAAGAGAAAAAACACTAAATAATACATGCATATCAATAGATTATTGCACAGTTTGAGTTTGATTAGATTTAAGGATTGAAATGATATAAGATATGTATATTTACCAGTATTAAAGAGTCTGTAAAACCCACGTATATGTTTCTGAGTGCACTCGTAATTTAATCCCAGGATTTAGCATAGGCAAAATATAGCATTCGTCTCTTCTGCTTAATATTCCAACCATTTAGTCCATCTAACATAACGTATTTATTTTGCTGTTCTTTTTTTTTTCCTTTGAATATACTCAGGAATGGCATACAATCTGCACTAGATCTGAATAGTTGTGGTTCTAAAGGGCAATTGGGGATGTTGAAGATGGTATATGTATTCCAATGGTTTACGTGGCATAGATAGAGAGCTGGAGTTCTAGCATAGACCCTGGCACAATGATGACTTTACCCCATGCGATCCATGAGTTTTCCTTTATGTTTTATTTTCAGTTCACACCCAATCTGTCCAACAATGAAGGCAGCAATCACAGTTTATTCCTGACCTTTTCAGCTTTTTTTTTTTGGCCAATTTATTAAAATTTTCTCTTTTTAGATCTTCTTCAATATATTTTATAACCCCTTGCCTTCTTCCCTGTCAGATGAGCAAACACTATCCATTTTTAAATAATAATCCAAGTTTCATTTCTCCTTATCTCTGGTATTTCTTTGTTTTCAAAAAATATATATTTTTACAAAAATGCCACAAAAGAAAAACCACTTAGCAACCTCGACTTTTACTTATCTTTTTTTTTTTTAAATTCTTGGAATTTTTTAATTGCACTCTTTTTCTTGACTTTAACTAAACAAAAGAAGTCGAAAAGAATTTAATAATTAATGGGCATTCCACGTTCATTAATTTTAAAAACTATTTCCACAAAATCCGAATATTTACAATACATCAATCCATTCAATTAAAAAAATGAGATAGCCATCAAGTAGTTAGATCTGTTTCTTGGGCAATAAGAGATACATTTAGTTAATTAATTCGGGAAATAATAACTATAAAAGAAACTTTTCTTTTACACGCTTTAAAATCTTTTAGTTTTTACCTTTTTTTTTCTTCCAAAAACATTTACCTATATACATGTATGCCAATTAAAATATTTACCCATACCCATCATTCCAGCAAATACATGTGCATTTGTCTGTGCGACTATTCCAATAATAATTATAAAATAATAATAATAATAATAATAATAATAATAATAATAAAAATAATCCCGCAGCAAATCTCTGCTGAGGTAAGAAGCAATCCTTAAGTTCTCCGATGTAAGTATTTATTTTTTACTTTTGTTCCAACTTGTTATTCGCAAAACAAACATAATACAGGAAAAATCGAATTATATAATAGATTAATAGTGTTTTTTGAAAAATATCGGTGTGTTTTAATATCTTTTTTTTAAAAAAATAAAAAAATACTGACTTGAGTCAGAATAAATCATGGCTACTGCCCAATCAAGCGTGAGCGAATTAAGCACCAATACGAAATTAACAACATCGTTAGTTTCAACATTGCCTATTTCGTATGCAAAAGTACTTAAAAGTAATAGCAATACTACAGCACCAACTCAAATACCGCGCTTCCGTAGAACAAACACAAATGATATAAAAAATCTTGATCTAAACACTAGAGAGGAAAATCAACCCCCAGCCGCAATCTGGACAAAAGAAACGCTTGAAAATGTGACGGACCGTTTCAATAATACGGTGCCTCGTACATTATTTGAAACATTTCGCAGGTTTTTTTCACCAACTTCGTTAGTACTCGCAGTAACCGATAATCAATGCTCATTATATCGTTTCCCAAAAGCTTTATTATATGAAGCAATCACGCAAAATGCACTATGGGAAACAATCTCTTGTATCGCGGATCACCCAAATACTCGATATATAACCATAGATTTTTATACTCAGCAGCAAAAAGAACGTTTTCAATCCACTATTTTAGCACTTGATAATTACGCACTCGTAATTATAGATGAAAACCGGAAAAATATAATTACTGGAGTGCTTAAAAATACTTATCTTAAATACAACGTACAAGATTTTCAAAAAATGATAAACCCGTTTGGAAAAGTAATTGCCCTACAGCCTATATATTTAAAAGACACACCTATACCGATATGTAGTAATCGTTTTGAATTTAAAATAAAACTACATAAAAACGTAGACGCCTCAACGATTCCAACACAGATTACAGATCAAGAAGCGACACTCTCTCTTCACATAAGAGGTCTAAAGCCACTTTGTTTTGGCTGTGGACAGAGAGGACACCTAGCAACTC
Organism: Epiperipatus broadwayi; assembly: GCA_028023455.1. Lineage (NCBI taxonomy): Eukaryota > Metazoa > Onychophora > Udeonychophora > Euonychophora > Peripatidae > Epiperipatus > Epiperipatus broadwayi. The sequence continues at coordinate 4,053,216 of JAQFVV010000016.1, forward strand.
AGTGCGATAACACAAAAAGCAATCACTGTGAACAAACTAAAATCCTCTCCCCAGAACAACCCAGTGATGAAAATAAAATTTATAATAACACTACATCCATTGGCACCAAAATAATAGAAACCGGAAAAAAACAGGATCAAACACCCACAAACAAAAATAATAATGGATCAGAATTGCCTATCCAAAAGACCAACCAAAAAAATAATAACACAAAAACTAACACAGAAATCCAAGATTCAAACGAAAATAATTCTCAAGAAACCACAACACAAAATACAGCAATTACATCACAGGATCAGCATCTCAATAAAACAAAATGTGTACCAAGTAAAAATCAACAAACAGAAAGTAAACACACACAGTTATATAATGAAAATATAAATCCAGATAATACAAAGATACCAATAATAAAAAAAAACTACAATTATAAACAAAACTGCATCAAACATAATGGATGCAATAGAAGCTCCTCTTCCACCTATTCAAGAAAATACACCAGAGGGAAAAAGAAAACCAGGTCGACCACCAAAGAACCATGAATCCAAAAAGGTAAAAAAACAGACCAAAAGCACAACTCATCAGACATATACAATTTAGAAAATGATGAAATAGAAATGGATGTAAGCCAACAACAAATGGACACCTGTTCGGTTTCATCGCAAATTGCCTGTATAGAGTCTGAAGCAATATTAAATGAAAGAAAAACTGATAATAAACCCAACAATGTCTTAAATATGTATCAGCATCCATCTACTGCAATATAAACAAACATCTAGTATTAAAAATAAAATAAAAATCAATACCCTGTTAAAAAATTATTTAAAACATGAAGATAAAAATTGGATCGCTCAACATTAGAGGCTTAAATGCCACCAAAAAACTTTTTGATCTCAAAGAATGGTTACATACAACACAACCACACATACTGGGGCTTTTGGAAACAAAAATATACAGCAGCTCTCAAATTGATCCATCAAAATATTTAGTCAACCAAGGTTTTTGTGCCTGCTCAAGGCAATCATCATCACCATCAGGTGGCACAGGCATAATTATTTCACACAACTGCCCTTTCGATTCTTTTAAAATTATATATATTGACTCTAATCTTATCATATTAACACTCCATCATAAAAATATCACACTTAACCTAGTATTTGTATATATACCACCAGGCCCTGTCATCATCTCCAGAATAATAGCAACAATAAATTCAATGCTTACAGCAACACCAAATCCCATAATACTCCTGGGAGATTTCAACATGACCTACCAAACTTTTGTCACCAAATGGATCCATCAAATAACAATCCCACTTATGAGTGCTGAGGGTTTTCTCCCAACAAACTCAATTATCTTTTTATAACAATAGATATAAGTCACTTATTGATTTGTGTTTCTACTCACCAATGTTACATCATTATTTTAATCTTGAACTCTGTCCATCTATAATCTCAGATCATGCTGCTCAGTTCATCACCCTCGACCTAACAAAAATACAAAATACAACAATAGCCCTCCAAAAGACTATGCGAATACTTCTTCCAGCACAAACAACTGAATTCTTATATTCAGAAACATATATAATGCTCCAAAAACTTCAAAACATGTCACTCGATCCAGTACAAAAGTATATAGCATTCACCAATATACTTTCTTTCAACATCAATCATATTACCTGCAACTCAACACCCCCCACCAGATTATTACCATTGGCAGATGAACTACATAAAAGAATAACCATTTCCAGACCAACTACAGATAATCAAACACAAATTAAAAAACTTACAGAAATGTACAACAATACATGCAATACACTAAAGCAATATGTAGCAATAAAAAAGAAAAAAATATGCCTTACACAACAACATACTTGGACCAGAGCATACATACGGTGGGCTTTGGGATACCCATCCACAGTCAGAGTGCCTATGGCACTTGAAATAGATGGCTCTATAACAGCTGGACATAACATGATAAACCCAATATATCAACACTTTAAAAAAATACTGCAAAAACAGAGAGTGTACATACCAAATGAAGACATATTTGGAGACCCTGAAACAGATACACCAATAACAACAACTGACATTGTATTTCAACTTGCAACAATAACAAACACATGTCACCCAGGACCACAAGGAATTCCCAAATTTGTGTTCAAACATCTTAGTCACTTCACAGCAAAATACCTGTGCAATCTAGCCAATTACATATCCCAAAAAATTTACAACATACAAAGTCTATACCCAATTGCAATGGTTCCATTTAACAAAAAACAAACAGCAATATCATCTTTATCTAATCTACGACCAATTTCAATGGGACCTTTAGGAATAAAAATTCTTGAAAGAGTGATAAAGGAAAAAATAGAACAACACATACTCCCTGTGTTATCATCAGCACAATATGCCAAAAAAGGATCATCCATTGGCCAGGGTGCCTTAATGTACAAAACAATTATCGAAGTAGTAAAAAAAAGAAAGAAATATGCACCAATTATAGTTCAACTAGACATTGAGGCAGCTTTTGACTCAGTGCCTATAGCCAAATTATTAGACGTGCTGAAAAAAACAACAACACCTCCATCCCTACTATATATAATAGCAAATCTGCTACTCAGCCGTGAAATTCACATCACATTGAATGGAAAAAAATCACCAGCCTTCAGACCGAGTCAATCCATCCCACAAGGATCCCCCCTTAGTGCCTTGCTCTTTACAATATATATAAATCCTCTATTAATAGAGATACAGAAAAAAATAAAAGGCATTCAAATTCCAAACACTGCTTTAAATATATCATGCATAGCCTATATGGATGATGTAACCGTTTTCCTCCCCTCTAAAAAGAACCTCCCCATATTACAAGAGATAATCAAGAATTATACCTCAAATTTTAATTTAAAAATTAACACAAATAAAACTGCAGCATGGTCAATATACACAGGCAAGCACTGTACAGAGATGTTTAATGGTAAACCATCTGCTTTCCTTGGTTTCCCATTCTACCTTGGAACCAATGGAATGAGGCAAAAAATTCAAAATAAATTAATCGGAAGATGCTGAAAAAATCACAGCCTCACTTGAAAAGTCATACCTGTCAATATATGCAAAGGTAGCACTATTTAATCAACTTATAACTACAAAAATTACATACTATACACCTATAATCAAATTTGCAAAAACATTCATATCTAAAATCTCGTCAATCTGTAACAAACTAATATGGAAGAGAAAGACAGTGGCAATCTCTTTAAAAAATCTGAGCAGACCACCACATAGCAATGGACTTGGACTCCATACAATCAATGTTTTTTACACACAGAAATCAGTAAATCTAATAACAGCAACCATAAAAAGATTTCCAGACCTGGAGTGTGTAATCAGTATAATACCCACAGACAGACCACCCCCTTCATATGGATATCTATCCACACTGATTGAAGAACTCAAGCCAATATACAACAAAATATCACTCAATAATGACAACAAGTATACATACTGGGACATTTACAATATACTACATCCAAACCAGACACCCAATCTACATCCATCAGTTCTTGGAATAGACAACAGGCAACTACTGCAACAATTCAGAAAATGGTCATTAGAACCAAAATTATTCGATTTTCTGCTTAAGCTTAATCTCAATGCTCTACCCACAACCCATTTCCTTAGATTTCGTAGATTCTATACCAATATAGACCCCATGTGCGGGCTATGTCATAGAGAAGAAGAGACACAAGATCATTTTCTTCATTCCTGCAGTGCCCTAGAAACAATACGTCGCACAATGTTTACCACATACAGAAAGGCTATTATTTCAATAGATGAAATAATAAATACATTTAAAAAAGGCAATAACCCTGCTATTCGTGCAGCAACATACAGCCTTTATGCCTACTGGTGCACCAGATGCACTTTTGCACTTGCCAATAACCCTCGACGCCACCCAGCAACATATTCAATAAAACTAGAACTGTTAAGAAAAAGAGACAGCATCCTAGCTCAACCAGATATATTTGCAGCCACATGGTCACACTTGAAACAGAGATCCAGTCTATGAAATATAAAGACCAATAAGATAGATGATGACATTTTCAACATCAGCATTTTTTCCAACTTTAAAAAAAAAAAAAAAAAAATGCAAGCATAAACTGAACTAGATAGAAGACCAAATTTAAAAACAAGAAGAAAAAAAAAGGATGCAGAAAAGATAAAGACTTATATACTGAAAGTTGTAATTTGTTTTTCATTTGTAAAAAATCAATATATGACTCTGTAACTTTTTAGACTCAATAAAGTTTTGCTTTGAAACATAATAATAATAATAATAATAATAATAATAATAATAATAATAATAATAATAATAATAATAATAATAATAATAATAATAATAATAATAATAATAATAATAATAATAATAATAATAATAATAATAATAATAATAATAATAATAATAATAATAATAATAATAATAATAATAATAATAATAATAATAATAATAATAATAATAATAATAATAATAATAATAATAATAATAATAATAATAATAATAATAATAATAATAATAATAATAATAATAATAATAATAATAATAATAATAATAATAATAATAATAATAATAATAATAATAATAATAATAATAATAATAATAATAATAATAATAATAATAATAATAATAATAATAATAATAATAATAATAATAATAATAATCATCTAAAATTTACATTTTCTCTCCTTTTGTAACAGGGTTTAAACTCAATTCCTGTTACAGTACTTTAAGCAAATAATCTACTTCTCACATATTGGGCTATGAAATCAGTGAAAAGGCATTTCACTCTGGAAGTTCAAATTCAACCAACATGGAGACTAGCAGTGACTATCTGTACTGTCAAATATCTATACATTAAAGTGAGACCATTATTTACAGTATACATGAAGAAATTTTAAAACAAGAGGATTAACAATAAATTTTTTCTATTTCTTATCATTGTTCTGTTTTTTTTTTTAATTTTTATCTATAAAAACCAAAAAAAGGATTTAATTAAAAATTGCTTCTTAATTCTCCAAATAAAAAGATATTATAGAATTAGGTCTACAATTAATGTATATAAAAAAATATTCTTGTTCCAGAAAATTTATTTTATTCTTCCTTACATCAAAAATTTAGATTCTTGGGAAAATTCCAAAAATATTTGCATTAAATAGAGATCTTTTTTGTATTTGATTTTAAATAATATTTTATTTATACAATATTTAACTTAGTCTACATTTTATTTAAATGATTGTATATTAAATTTTGTCAGTGCTTATTTATACTTTTACTTTAAAATGAATTATAATGATGATAATATATTTTATAAATAACTATAATAAACCACAGAAGAAATTTAAGTTAATTTTTTTTATCTTCTTCAACTAAAAAACATTCAATTTCAATAGTTTTAAATTGAAAAAGATTAAAAAATTAACTGAAAGTACTTCTGCAGTTTATTATAGTTATTAATAAAATATATTATCACCATTATAATTCATTATTTTATTACAATTTTATATGGATATTTAGGTTTGTAAACAGACTTTAAATAACCACTTCATGTCACAAACCTTTCCAATAATTTTTAACAAACAATAACTGAATCAGAAGAAATTATTTATAATGCATATCAATTGTGAACTTTTTGTGCCTATTATTCTTTTATGTATCAATGGAAAAACTATTATACAGAAAGACATTAGCCTGTTTTTTAATTTGAAAATATTTCCAAATTTATACACCATAATTTGAACATATTTATATTATTAATATAATAAATATGATTACCTAGGATTATCACAGTTTCTATATGCTGTTGAAATGCCAGCACCACCAACCAAACATTCAGACTCACATCTGCTAAATCCTGAAAATTGACTCCATCCTCCATGTACAATTGGTGGTGGTGGATTTCCCCATCGCACACATCTTCCTCCTCGGCACCACTTAAAAAAAACAATATTTATAATGTTTTTAAAGAATGTGAGAGCTACTCAACTATGGTAGTTAAATGAAAATACTTAAGATACATTAACTATAAGCAAAAAATTATTCTATTAAATTAAATATGCTATTAAAAAAATTTAAGAGCTGCATTTTATTGATGATACTCTTATACTGAGAACTCTATAAATATTGTTTTATTTTTTTTATTAATTAAAAAAATTCAATTCTACTACTTTTTGGATTAGATTTTTGACAAAATACCTCAAACACAAAAGTGTATATATATATATATATATATATATATATATATATATATATATATATATATATATATATATATATATATATATATATATATATATATATATTGTACCCTTACTTCTCGATGTATAATATAATTTGAAATACGACTAGCTTAATTAAATTATAATGCTCAGTTAAAATTTGCATGTTTATCTTTAATATACTTTTATATTATCATATTCTACTTAAATTTATCATTAATTATCAAATCAATATAATTCTATAGTATGTACTAATTAAATAAGTATTTTTAAAATCATGAGACTGTGAAGTAAAGTTACAAAGTAATAAGTAGATTTACATTGAGTCAATATCTTCCAAACATATTATCTCAATGGCATAAGAATACTATCACCTCCTTATTAACTTACTACTACCTCTATAGCATTCTTATGGCTTTTAAATAAAATAAACTATCTTTAATAATAATAAAATAAATAAAGCTTAACTTTTAATTTTTAAAATATAATTAAATAATCTCAGGTTCTTCTAATTATCTTAAAGTAATGATAACTCATGTAAATAAGTATGATATGGGATTTTATATCAAACCTAAATACACCTAACTTATTTTAATAATTATAATACTAATCTTAGAGTATAACCTAATCTTATCTATTTCTGATATATCATCAATCATTAAATAAATAATCATATGTATATCTTTTATTTTCATATAGCATCTTAATTTTGGAATAGATCAAAATCTTATAATTCAATAATCTGTGGCAATAAATAATATTGTACTCTTATATTATGCATTATAATTATTCTATGACCATTGTAATATAATGTAATAATGTCAATCAATTCTCATAAATGATAATCAGGAAAATATTGTATTTATTTCTAAAATAATATTAATAAATTCACATTGTGCAAATATTATGTTTCTTCAAATTATCTGCTGTCAAATGCTGTGGTGCAAAATAATGAACTCGACACATTTTTAAAACAAATTAAACAAGTTTATTTACATTAACTTCAACTAAGAATTTATTTACAATATTTACAGTTTAAAATTATGAAAACAAAGAAAATAAAAATAAGAAAATAATAATACAATATGTTTACACTGTTATTAACTCATACTCCTAATAAGTAATTATACATCCTTTAAAATGCTGTATTAATAACATTGAAGTATGTTTTCAAAACTTAGACTTTAAATAAATATCAGTGAACTTCAATTATTACACAGAAAAATTTATGCAAATAATATTTATGTAGCATATGTAAACAATTAAACTTTATTAATTAAATTGCTACATCACTTAAGTATTACTGTTATTCATTTCATCATGTACTAGTATGTGTTCACTCTATTATTAGTACTACTTTAATATCATAATATAGAAATCAATGTATTTTTGTAATGTAATAACAAATAATTGATTACAATTTTATATTTCACTTAATGCAATTTATGCTACATGTTTTACTAAATATGCATTACATATATGTACTGTTAAATAATAATATTTAAATTATTCATTAATTTCAAATTCATAAAGTATTACATTAGATAAATTCTATGATTCTTTTCTATGTAAAATTATTACTTTACTTTATGTGTTATTCTACTCCTTCTTAATAACTTTCTATCTACAAAACATCCTCTAAACTTATTTAAACTTTCCGGAAAATAATCATTGATTTTAAATAAAACTGATTATCCAAACTATTTATACTACGTCGTCTATATTCAGTAAACCCTCAATTCAAACATAAACTTCTACATAAAACTTAACTTAATTTATCCAATAAAATAAAAATAAAAATATAGACTTTGAAATCTCTTCCTAACTTGAAATAAAATAATTACTTGTATGAATAATAAATATAATTCTAATACTCCAACATAATAATAATAAAAATACAAATCAAAATTTATTTACGAAAGAATCATATAATTATTTCTAAGCTTCTTATGTAATGTTGTATCGTATTTATATCATAAATTCAAATTATGCATATTTAAATAAAACTGTCACTGCCAATATAATGTGTGTGTATTTTTAAAATAATCATACATTCATTCAAAATAACATATCATTCGGTTGATCTAAAGAAAACATATTAAATACATTAAAATTATTATTATTATACAATTTTTACCATCAATAATGATTTAATGTACAGTCCATCTTCCAATTCTCTTCGGAATTACAGCTTCATAAAATAATCCACATTTATTCTCACAATCATTCTTTAATATATATTCCGTGTTATATTAATTATAAAATAAATTTATGCAATTAATTATAATATTATTTTTTAGTTATTATTTAAAGATATGTACCTATCTTATTTTAATAAATTAATAATATTTAATTTTTATATTAGATAAATAAAACAGAGTTTATATTACGTGACTCCAGCGATGTTTTCTTTTCCACCATAAAGTTCTTTAATCTGAGGCACACATTCACTAGAACACCATTTCCTGTTTCCGGTCCAACACGTGTTTTTTTAAAAGTTTATGAAAAACGAAAACGTTCTTTTAAAACCAAAATAAAAGTTAATCAGTTCTTTTATAAAAAATATAATAAAATTAAAATAGTTTATCTGATCCGGATGCAGTTCTTTAAAGAATATTATTTAAAAGTTATTATTCTTGAATTAGTTTATAATTTATGAAAAATTATCATTTAATTATTTTAAATTAACTGGGACGTCCACATATTTCGTGCGCATTTTTTTTTAACAAAACATCCAGGTAAGAATAAGTTTCTTTATTTATAAAACGGCCAGCGTTTAAATTATTTCAATATAATAATCCCATTATATTAAGATTTTTAGCTAATTATATTTCAATTGACTTGCCTTTAAAATTATCAACATTCAGTCTTTTAAACATAAAGACTTAACAAGGCAAGTATTCAAAGCTACTTTCATTTCTAATATCTTTACTTAAGATATATATTCAAATTTATAGCTTGCAAAAATACTTTCTTCATAAAGAAGTATTTTATTCTTTAAAATATCTATTTTCTAATAAGCAATAGTAATTAGCTTTTAAAATTATATACTGTCCAAAATACTACTTTTCTCCATCTTGTAATTTTCCGAACTAATCCAGCGTTTGTCATATTTCTAAGGTAAAGTTTCCGATATATTTTCACTATATATGATGTTCCCATGACCATTTGCTTGTAAATTGAGCTTCAATTTAGAGACGATTGATAGGAAAATTTAAATTAACACTGCATGTCTATCATTTAAAACTTTTATAAATTATTTATAATGACACTCTTATAATTTTGAAAAATGATTTTAAAAGCGTCTATAAATTTACGTAGCTATTTTTTAATAACACAATTAACTTGAAAAATCAATCACGAAGTCCTCTCCTAACAATTGAACTGAGCTTTTATACCGGAAGAAACTTCCCATTTGATTGGTAGATTAAACAATCAACTTTGCTGGCTTATTTACATATTTACCAACAACACAAAATTAAAAATAAATAATGACTTATTTAATATTTAATATTTATTACATTATTACATTTTTAAAATAATTCTTATCGTTTATTTAAATCTATTAAACACTTTTAAAAAGTATATTATTTTACTTGATTTTAATTTTAACTTTTATAAAATTATTTAAAATAAACTAAGTATTTTTTTATACGTCATATTTTTAAAACAATATTTTAAAATCAAATTTAATATTTCACATTGAATATCTTTATTTTTATCTCGTGATAGCTCACGTATTATTTATAAATTTTACAACATGATTTTTTTAAAATAGTTCTGCAACTTTATTATATAACTTCCAGGCATGTTTGTGTACATCTAACTAACATCTGTTTTTTTCTATAACACAAGAAACGCTTATTATCGTCTAAAAATAAACTAACAATTGCATTTTTTAAAATAAATATTTTTTAAATAAATAAGATATTATAATAGATTTTAAAATAATTATTCGATATTATTAAAATCAAATATCAATCTTCTATTTAAGTACTTACAATAATTAAAATATTTATATTCTCTTATAATATTATTTTATCAATAATAAACATATGCATTTAATTTTACTTGTCTTTTAAACACTTTTAGCTTTAAATATCTATTTATTAAATATATTCATGCAGTATTGATTATAGCCATTTTTTCCAACTATATATTATAATCATCATCATTTTAAAATGTCTCTCTCAATATCAGCACAATTTTACATATCAAATACTCATAGACTGCTTTCATTAAATCTTTTGAAATATTACCATAAGCAAAATCAACATCACATATTCAAATATATCTTAAATTTAAAATTTTTAATAGATTAGCACAAAAATTAGATGGTGACCCATACAAAAGGGCACAATATATATATATATATATATATATATATATATATATATATATATATATATATATATTATATATATATATATATATATATATATATATATATATATATATATATATGAGATCATAAAATATAAATATAAAAATAAACACTTTTTACATTTGAATAGTAAAATTTATTCACAACAAAAATTGAGATTTTGAGCAAAACCTTTTAGCCATTTTCAAAATAAATTAGAAACAAATCTTGAATTATATATATATAATGTTTTCATGGTTGTATGATGTAGATAAGTTGTTATTTTTGGAAATAAACTGTGTATTATTTTCCATTACAATCTGATATTTCGACGGACTAGCAACCGCCATTATCAAGGTTAACTTTTGAAAGAAAATTTGTTAGATCTCAAACAATAACGTGACTCAGTGAGAGATGAGAAATGAGATTCAACTTGAAGTAGTTTAGCATTCACAATATGAGGCTTATCAAAATGTTTATTTCCCTCAGTTTTTTCACCTATTAATTTTAAGTTAATATTAGATAAAATGAGAGGTTTCCACATATCTGAATATGTTGTGCTTCATCAGCACTAGTTAAACCAGTAGGTCTCTTTAATATTTCAATTGACTCTCTTATGGTTCTTAAATCATATCTTTCCAAATTAGCAAGAATTTTTGTATTGTCAAAATCAGGTTTGTGACCAATTTCTAAAAAATGGAAAGTAAAAACTGATGTGCTAAAATGGAAAGTAAAAACTGATGTGCTAATCAATTAGCACATCAGTTTTTACTTTCCATTTTTTAAAAATTGGTCACAAACCTGATTTTGACAATACAGAAATACTTTCTAATTTGAAAAGATATTATTTAAGAACCATGAGAGAGTCAATTGAAATATTAAAGAGACCTACTGGTTTAAATAGGGCTGATGAAGCACAACATATTTCAGCTATGTGGAAACCTCTCATTTTATCTAATATTAACTTAAAATTAATAGGTGAAAAACTGAGGGAAATAAACATTTTGATAAGCCTCATATTGTGAATGCTTAACTACTTCAAGTTGAATCTCATTTCTCATCTCGCATTGAGTCACGTTATTGTTTGAGATCTAATGATTTTACTTTCAAAAGTTAATTTTGATAATAGCAGTTGCTAGTCCGTTGAAATATCGGTTGTAATGCTAAATAATACATGGTTTATTTCCAAAAATAACAATTTATATATATATATAATATTTTATAATAAATGATTTTATTTATTGGACACTAAAAAGCCAAAAAATAATTGTTTTCTTCAACCACAGTTGGATTTTTTATATTTAACTAGAAATAAAAGTGTGGGGTTATTGGATACTGCATGTTTTTATTTCAAGTTAAATAGCAAACTTGCTATTATGGTTGAAAGAAACAATTATTTTTTGGCTTGTTCATGCACAGTAAATAAAATCAATTATTTTAAAATATTATATATATATATATATTGTTTTAATTTTTTAGTATTTTCACAATAAAAGTGTTTATCATAAAATATTTTATATGAATTATTTTTAATTTTTTAGTATTTAGATTTTTTTATAATTATTTATATTTAAATTGAAGAATAAAAACATTGTCACCGTCTTAAAGAAAATTTATAGCACATTAAAAATTAATTTTTATATTATTTTGTTTATGAAAGAAGTATTTAAAAAAAAGTTTACAATCAAAAAAAAGAAAATGTAATTTTTTACATTCATCAAAAAGTAAGATTATTTTAGTTTTATTTTAATTGATTATTAATACTTTTTAGTTTAACCTTTATTAGATAAGTCATTTTAAAATGGCACTACTTTCTCATGCCCATCACTGAAAATTTACTGAACCAATATAAATACATTCAAAATTTGGTCTGCAGACATCAAAGGATCAACCTGAAATATTTCATTCTGATATTCATTGTCAGAGAAAATTTAAAGGAAATCCATTTGATAGAAGTCTGTTAAATTTCAGTTACAAAATTTATTCTAAACAAACAAATAGAATTTTTAAGCTAAACAAAAATGTTTAATATTAAAAAATTGTTTTCAATATTACTTTGTTTATGAAAGATGTGTTTTATAAAAAGTTTTTTTTATAATCAAAAGAAATTAAAGTTTAAACAACTTTTATAATCAAGAAATAAGACTTTTTCACTTTCTATTTGAATTTACCATATACAATTTTTGTTTTTAGTTTTTTTTTAATTTCTTGCTTTTTTATGTGCCTTACTCAAAACTTTCTGAACTGATATCAACATGTTTGAAATTTGGATCACCAACTTCCTTTGATTATATAAACTACTTGATATCCCTGAAATATTTTATTGTCATATTATGATGGCATCATTTTAAACACTTGTATAAAATTTGAAGGAATCCATTTGATACAACTATTTTAAATCTTGTTTTTTAAAATTTATTCTAAACAAACAAGCAGGATTTCTAAATTAAAAAAAGGCATTTAAACACTGAAAATTAAACTGATTTTTTTTTACTTATTTTCAATTTTTAAAGCTTCTTTCTAATTTTTGTAGTTAACTTGACAGCTAACTAATGAAATTTAGACAAAATATTAATTGTTGAGATAATCAATTTTTTCATTCAAAAAAAAAATGAATTTTAAAACTTTTTTGCCTTTATATTTATAATTTATAAAATATTTGTAAATTGAAAAACATAATGGAAGGTTTTAAAGGTGAAGATGTTTTTGCAGTTTAATAAAAAAAAAAAATTTTGAAAGTAATATGTTTATTAATAAAAAAATATATATAATGATCATATTAATATACATTATTCTGGTAAATTTATTAAAAGTATTTTATTTACAAAAAAAATATTTCTACTTTTAATTTGAAGACAATAGTTAGTAATATTTTTTTAAAAAGTTGAAGACAATAGTTGGTAATAATAAAAAAAAGTTTATTTTTAAAAAAATATCAAATTGAAAATTGCTTAGAGTTTCTTCCAATAAAGATTTTACTTTAAATTCATGAATAATTATTTCTAAAGAATGAGTAAAATAATAAAATTATTCTAGGAATATTTTTATAAAATTCCACGCAATTGTTTTAAAGTCCATATCCAAGAAAAAAATTGAAACTATTATGAGAACATTAAAATTCATATTAGTCGAGTTAAGTATAAATATTTTAGTTCAGCTTTATATATTTGTGTATGTGACACTCACAATAAAATAATGTTCAATAATGCAATTATTCTCTTTCATAAAGTTAATGATTTTAAAAAAGCATCAAATAAATATGTTTGATTGGTTATTTTAATATGAGACCATAAATTTATTTAGAACTTCCTTTTAAAATAAAAGTAATTGAACAGTGCCTCTTTGAATTGTAGGTTAATTATATATATATATATATATATATATATATATATATATATATATTAGACCTTAGGTAGAATCCATGATGATGAAAATTTTTCTATTACATTTACCTTGACAATGGATATATATTTCAGATATTCATTGATTTGTTAAGTATAAAAATAACTGATTATTGTTAAAAGGAGGTTGCCTTAACAACAGATTCAAATTATTGATTGTTATTGGTATTGAGATTATCTAAATTTTGACTGATTTTAATGATATATGTATTATGATCTCAGCACTGAACATGCACTAAACGAAACAGAAACACATAAAAAAATAACATATTTCACCTGGCTTATTAACATATGCATAAAATTTATTACAAATAAACAATATATATATATTGAACTGACTTCGAATATGTGCATTTGAAACACCGGTCTCTTAGGCAGAGAAGAACATACTTGGAGAGTATGTATGCCCAAACGATAGCTATAAAGTATATAACTAACTTTACATTTCCAGGACATAGCTTCTTCTCGGCTGTTGAGTTCAACACCACATCCAAAGCACTTTTTTGTTTGTGTATAACCATGGGCGCCAGCTGTTTATTCTAAAAGAATACTAAAAGAATAGACAACGCACTTTGAACAGTGGCCACTAACTCAACGCCTAAATCCACGACTAGCTCAGTTGTTTGTAATCACTAATAGATTATACTTAATTAGTGGTTAAAAGACTTGATAAAAGAATTGTAAAAGGAGTTGATAAAAGAATTTGATAAAAGGAATTGATAAAAAGAATTGACCGACAAATAAAGTTTAATTTTAAAGATAATTTATTAACTAACATTTATTTACTAAATTTAAACATTTTATAATTCTAATAAAACACACGCATATTTTAAATTAACATTTCTAAATAGTTTAAATATTCCTATAGATTTAATAACAGAACACTCTAATTTAACTAATAAATATTGATATAATGATCACGCACATATTAACTCATGTACACACATAATAATAATAAAGTATTACATAGCATTTGAAATGTAATCACACATATCAATAGTTCATTTATATATGATATAAAGTTCATATAATTAGACTCTTGAAAGATTCGTACGAATTAATGCAATGCAATGGCTATTACAGTATAAACGAAATAAGCAAATGTTTTTACCTAGGCTTTTGAATGTAGACATAGAATTTTGTTCTCTTTGGTGGCTGCTTTTGGTGAGAATATTTCCATTATGAATGCTTACCAGCCGGCTGGGACTTTTCCTTGATGAGTTTCCTGATTTTCACGATTATTACTATTGGAGACAATTAGATATTGACGGAGATTTTCTAAGTTGTTAGTTGACATTATTTCACGGGCAGATCTTGCTGCTTTCATCAGACTTTTTAGGCTGTGGAGAGGCATGAATTCCCAAAATCTTCTCAACACTGCATTTTGTTTGTTAACTGACTCAATTAATTTCTGAACTGCACTACTCAATTACATTGTGAACTGCACTCACTCAACTAATTTGTGAACTGAACTACTGTCCGATAAAAAGTCTATTTATACCTGCACCTTGTTGTCTTTCTAATATCTCTGGCAAAGATCTGTTGTCAAAATTCCAGTGATAATCATTTGATAAACATGTTTTGAAAGATTGCTTAATTAGTAATAGCCATGCAAAAATGTATTGTTTTATATTAATTAATATCTAATAGCCATTGCCGTGTTTTTTAATGATAATCTTCTTTAACTTTCATTTATTTATAATAACATTTATTCTATTGTTGACAATCGCACATATATATGCACATATATTAGTTTTAACATTATTTTTTCTTTAATTAAACTTGAATGAAAAGAGATTTGGATGTTTTAACTTTTTAAATTATATTTTTACGAATACTAATAAAAACTCTTTACTTCCTTTTATAACCCTTAGTTTAATTTCTCTAACGAAACACCCCTCTCCCCTTCTGATTAATTGATTGTAGCTCTTATTTCAGAAATTAACGATAGAAAACTATTTGATTCTTATCTTTTCCGAAAACGAGCTGCAATAAACTCAACATTTAATTTTATGTTTCTCTTTTATGAAAAATTACTTTAATAATTTTTTTTAGATAAAATTATATGTGCCTATATCAATATAGGTACATTACACCGCCCTTCCTTTTGAGAGTAAAATGCGTCATTTTTGACCATTTTATCTCTGACAACATTAAATCTTAATTTATTATTCCTTCTAAGTTTGCTTTTTGGTATCTTTTCCTTCCCATACTAAGGGCAATCTCCAATTATGCTTTTCTGTTTTCTATGCTGGCAACATTGTTTACAATGTTCGTCCTGGATAGTGACCATGAGGATGAACTAAATTTGTGGTAAAAGGATCTTTTATAAACGAAGCTTCGGCTGCCGATTCTCTTGATCGGACTTTGACTAAGCAGCTGTGAATGGCAGGAATTTTCAACTGTCCATTTCCGACTTACGCTTTGGAAAACGAGGTACGAGATATGGGGATTCTCCCCTGAAAAGTAACTTACGACTTACTCTGGTTGTTGCCAGTGCACTTTTTAAAAGAGGAATGATCCCAGCCAATCCATTACAGGTGCTAAAATCTATCCAGTCAACAGCTTTAAACTTAATTCTTATCTAACTTATTTCAATACTAACCTCATCCCTTAATTTCCAACCCTTATACACTCTTAATACAACTTTGATTGACTTTCATTTATATTATTTTAACCTTTCAATATTATTTTTAACTACACATGAACATTACTTTAACATATTTATTTGTATTAATCTAATCTTACACCATTATTTCAAACCATTACGAACATTATTTCAACATTATTTATTTACACTAATCTTATAATATTATCTTTAAACCAGTACGAACATTTTAAATATTAGTTTTACGATACTTATTTTAAACCCATACGAACATTATCCATATTTATTTATGCTACAATATTATTTTGAAACTATTACGGACACATATTTATTTATATTACAATATTATTTTAACCCATTACTTTAACTTATGTATTAACTTGCGTATATTCAGAAAACTATTTTATTTATTGCTCTTTATTATTATACAAAGATTTTATGGGACTTGATTACTTTAAACCATTTATTGACTTTCTTTCATTAACTTACGTATTCAAAACTATTTTATTTTAATGTGCGTGTACTCAGAAAAAAAAACTGTTTTACTTTATTGCGATTCATTATTATTATTATTTACTACAGATATATTATACTTATTTGCTTAACTTGTTTTTATTTTATGTATTTTCGTTATTTTATTCATTTATTTATTTCTACAAACATTATTTCTAAATCCTTAATTTGACCCATTTATTTAACTTGATTTTATTGATTTTTATTTATTTGAACTGTTTATTTACAAACATTTCCTTAATTAATATGTGTGTGGAGAAAAAAAATCTTTTATTTTGCGAAGCCTCCGTTATTATTATTTGACAAAACAATCCATCATTTTAAATAGCGAAATTCTAATTCAGGCTTTTCACCTATGTCAAAATAATTATATTAGACTCATAGTCCATTTCCAGTCCTTTTTGTTTATTTCCTTTACTATTCCGCCCGATTACTAACTTTTAAACTATGTCAGGTGGTTCCTTCTTTCTTTTTACTAATTTTATAATATAAATCATACTCTATATTCTCACTTCTATTTCTTGATTAAAATCTATTTTATCTCTTTCTCTTTCCATTCTATTTTCTGCCTTGTAAATTAGAAAACTTTTAAGCTTTACAGACCTCCGTATTTTTCCTAATCGTGAATATTTTTTCCTACGCTTCCTCTTTGTTTTAAATCTACATCTACAGCGAATGCGAACATTTACTTTAACCTTTTTAAATTTTTGTAAAAACTTTTCTATACTATCTACTACCTTTTGATCTACATAAGTTTCTACTTTATTTATCACAACGCTATCTGATTCTAATTCAATTTCTACCTCTTTCGTGACCTCAACCTTTTTACTTTCTTTAACTAAATCTACCTTTATAATTTCTTGATTTTTCTGTACCTTTCCTGTAATTTCATATCTTATTTCCTTTACTTCTGCTCTGAGTTCCTTAATTTCTCCTTTAACCTGACTAATTTCTGCCTTCAATTCTGCTTTGAGTTCTTCTTTGAGCTCTTGTTGGCTTTGTTCAAATTTCTGACACAATTCTTGTTGACTTTGTTTAATTTCTTGACACATTTCTTTTATCAATTCTGCTTTGAATTCAGCTTTAAGCTCCTGTTGGCTTTGTTCAAATTTCTGACACAATTTTTCTTTAAACTCTTGCATCATATTCGTCATCATTTTCATCATCATTTGCATCTCAGATACTCCTTTCTCTTTTTCCACTAACTGGGGATTTTTAAAATATATTGGGCTTTCTTTTAGATCCATTTTCGAAATTTCAATTTCAAAGTACTAGCGCTTATGTTAAACTAAATTTAAATATAACTTATTTATTTATTTTTCTTACCAAGACAGAAACTCACGCTAACTCCACCCTTTTAGTCCTTTTCACTACCCGTTCTAATGCCTTAGCTCCGCCCAAATATCAACTGTTTCTGATTTGATAGCATAAATGTCAAAATCTCTTTTCCTTTCGAAAAAAAAAATTTTCAATCAATTCTTTTTTTTTTTTTTAAATTAAAACACTTTTACATACATAATTTAACTTTTTAGATTTTTATTTTCAACAAGAACAAAGTATTTAATTAACTGTCATTTATGACAAGTTCATCCCACATTGGGAAAATCCATTTGAACCGACTTCGAATATGTGCATTCGAAACACCGGTCTCTTAGGCAGAGAAGAACATACTCGGAGAGTATGTATGCCCAAATGATAGCTATAAAGTATATAACTAACTTTACATTTCCAGGACATAGCTTCTTCTCAGCTGTTGAGTTCAGCACCACATCCAAAGCACTTTTTTGTTTGTGTATAACCATGGGCGCCAGCTGTTTATTCTAAAAGAATACTAAAAGAATAGACAACACACTTTGAACAGTGGCCACTAATTCAACGCCTAAATCCACGACTAGCTCAGTTGTTTGTAATCACTAATAGATTATACTTAATTAGTGGTTAAAAGACTTGATAAAAAAATTGTAAAAGGAGTTGATAAAAGAATTTGATAAAAGGAATTGATAAAAAGAATTGACCGACAAATAAAGTTTAATTTTAAAGATAATTTATTAACTAATATTTATTTACTAAATTTAAACATTTTATAATTCTAATAAAACACACACATATTTTAAATTAACATTTCTAAATAATTTAAATATTCCTATAGATTTAATAACAGAACACTCTAATTTAACTAATAAATATTGATATAATGATCACGCACATATTAACTCATGTACACATGTAATAATAATAAAGTATTACATAGCATTTGAATTTAATCACACATATCAATAGTTCATTTATATATGATATAAAGTTCATATAATTAGACTCTTGAAAGATTCATACGAATTAATGCAATGCAATGGCTATTACAGTATAAACAAAATAAGCAAATGTTTTTACCTAGGCTTTTGAATGTAGATATGGAATTTTGTTCTCTTTGGTGGCTGCTTTTGGTGAGAATATTTCCATTATGAATGCTTACCAGCTGGCTGGGACTTTTCCTTGATGAGTTTCCTGATTTTCACGATTATTACTATTGGAGACAATTAGATATTGACGGAGATTTTCTAAGTTGTTACGTTGACATTATTTCATGGGCAGACCTTGTTGTTTTCATCGGACTTTTTAGGCTGTGGAGAGGCGTGAATTCCCAAAATCTTCTCAACACTGCATTTTGTTTGTTAACTGACTCAATTAATTTCTGAACTGCACTACTCAATTACTTTGTGAACTGCACTCACTCAACTAATTTGTGAACTGAACTACTGTCTGATAAAAAGTCTATTTATACCTGCGCCTTGTTGTCTTTCTAATATCTCTGGCAAAGATCTGTTGTCGAAATTCCAGTGATAATCATTTGATAAACGTGTTTTGAAAGATTGCTTAATTAGTAATAGCCATGCAAAAACGTATTGTTTTATATTAATTAACTCTTATAATGCATGACTCATCTAAAAACGAGAAGATTTGACATCACTCTAAATCGGCTACTTTTTATCCCACGTATACATATGATACGTCATTAGAAAGAAAATCAAAAGTTCTGTAAGATGGTGCCCTCTTCAGAGTTATTTTACAAGTAAAAAATCAATAAAAATGACCATATATGTCAAACAAAACCAAAGCACCGCCTCCTCACCAACTTTTCTTGAATCTTATTGGCTGTCCCACTTCTGTCAGAAAGGGTAATGGCTGCCAAAAAGTAAAAAGTTACGTTCGTTTTGATTTTTATTACGAAAATGATAAACGAATGTTTACAACATTTTAAACAATATTTCAATTGAATTACAAATTATTATTGATAAAATAATACTAAAAATCAAATTATTTTAGAAAAATAGTTAAGATATTACCAAGAATTATTTATTTATTGCTACATATTGATCGTAACGTAAAGTAAAAAAAAAAGATTGCGTCAGCAATCTTTTTTGGTTGGTTGAATAGCGATTACTTTTATTTCACTGCAATTGAATATTTTTTAAATTATAAATCAAATTTTATTTTTGAAAAGATTTTCGTTTGCTTTTGTAATCTTAAAATTCAGTAATATACTTTTTACAAACGAAACTAACGTATTTATATTATTAAAAGTGATCTATTTTAACAATAGATTATGTTAAAGTTGTGAGTTGGCCAATTACAAGTTTTGATTTTTAACTCATTCGGCCAATTATATAATCATCGTTCAAAAGGTTAATATCTAATAGCCATTGCCGTGTTTTTTAATGATAATCTTTAACTTTCATTTATTTATAATAACATTTATTCTATTGTTGACAATCTCACATATATACGCACATATATTAGTTTTAACATTTTTTCTTTAATTAAACTTGAATGAAAAGAGATTTGTATGTTTTAACTTTTTAAATTATATTTTTACGAATACTAATAAAAACTCTTTACTTCCTTTTATAACCCTTAGTTTAATTTCTCTAATGAAACACCTCTCTCCCCTTCTGATTAATTGATTGTAGCTCTCATTTCAGAAATTAACGATAGAAAACTATTTGATTCTTATCTTTTCCGAAAACAAGCTGCAATAAACTCAACATTTAGTTTTATGTTTCTCTTTTATGAAAAATTACTTTAATAATTTTTTTTTAGATAAAATTATATGTGCCTATATCAATATAGGTATAATATATATATATTGTAACGAGCACAGATGTTCGTTACATTGTTTTTTTTTATTTATTTATTAAACATGAAAGTAAATTAAAAAGTTCGCATTTAAAAATTTTCTTTAAGAATTAAAAATTGAAATTAAACATCATCTTAAACTCTTATATGTTAAATCGCACAGATAATGAAAAATTATTAAAATAAAACTGTATTAAAGAAAAAGTATTTTAAAACTAAATTTTATTTAAAAAAAAAGTCAAAAGGTTGCATTTGATATGTTTTTTTTGTTAATATATATTATGCTTATGTAACGAGCACAGACATTCGTTACATTGTTTTTTTTTATTTATTTATTAAACATGAAAGTAAATTAAAAAGTTCGCATTTAAAAATTTTCTTTAAGAATTAAAAATTGAAATTAAATATCATCTTAAACTCTTATATGTTAAATCGCACAGATAATGAAAAATTATTAAAATAAAACTGTATTAAAGAAAAAGTATTTTAAAACTAAATTTTAAAAAGATTTAGAGATAAAAATATATCTTTGATTTGGAAAACAGGTTAATTAATCAGAAATGGAAATGATTGTTAATTAGTTAAATGTAAACCAGCCTTGGGCATTTAAATGTAAAAACATCAGTCAGATAGGAAAACAATAGAAACTGTTAGCAAATAAGAAGAAATCCCTATGGAATCGGACCACAGCGAAAGGACCATCGCATCGGTGACGTAATGTAAATTCAATCCTTCACATTAATATAAAAAGGACAAGTTTGGAAATTATTAATTAGTGAGTTATTATGATTATTACGATGTGACAGATAGATGTTAGTGCGGAGGTGCGGGAGAAGAGATTGAAGGACGCACGTTCAATCCCTTCAGTTGTTATAAAATGGAAAAATGAAACATCGCTTTTCTTATATTCAGAAGACCACAGGATCATCGGGAAATTTAACGCTGGATTTCAAATGGCAAGCAATTGTAAAAGATGAACATTTCTAAAACCGTAAGAACTTTCTAAGATATAACGAACAATATTAATTTGAAAACACTAAGAACTTTAAATTTTAAACTTTCCTAGTATTTAATTGTTACAAATAGAATCCTATCTGACCAAACTAAATTCTTTATTAATAGTGTTATTTGATGTATTTTTTTTCTTATTTATGTAAAATCATTTCCATTTATTTATTTTTTATTCTTTAAGTTTTTATCATGATTTTTTTTTTGTTTTTCGTTAAATTAATTATATAAATGTTAAACTTAAGTCGGGCGTGAATGGCTGTATAGATTTGTAAAGTTATATTAGGGGAGGGTAATCTTAGGTTATTTGTTTCGTGATTAAATTGGGTCAATGGATTGGATATATTGGTGTGATTAGTAGATGTAATATTGATTCGCTACGGGCAGAATCGCTTCATACGCCGCACACTTCCATTTGCCTATGGAAGGAATTATAAGTCGGATACCGCAGTTCCTTTCTATGGAGTTTTTTTGTTTTATTGCTCTTCTTTGCAGGTAGATGTAATATTCCTATCTCATAAGAGGTAATTTCTTCTCTTAATCTTTTGTGCTGCCGTATTTTATTACATTGAATACATCGATATATCAGATGAATTGATGCCAGTTTGACTACGAATTTTAGCCTAAGGTTAAATAGGGATAGAATGTTTATTTTCAAAAGCAAATTTATGTGGTCTATTCATACTCGATCCTAAATAAAAATGCATTAAATTTAAGTTGTTTATAGACGCTTGCATGGATTGTTTATTGGTTAACTATGTTTTGCGTTTCCATATTTGATCAAAATATATAGACATTCGATAAATAATGATACCTTATGGTGAGTATCTAAAATGTATTTATTCGGATGTCTTTTAAGTTATTGGTGACAATGCAAGTATCTTATGGTGAATACTATTGGGTTACGTATAAATTTCCCTCTGCAATTGTCAGTAATCAATAATTTTGTATTTTGATAGTTTATGTTTACTTTGAAATGTTTTTGACCGTGAAATCTGTGTAACCGATCTATATTCAACATTATAAACAAGCTTTCATAAATTTATCTGTGCGAACTTAATTAAAATGTAAAATTAGAATATAATAGTAATTAAATGTAAATTAAAGTCAAAAATCAAAGTTAAAATAATGTTAAATGTTAAAATGTAAAACTAATACTAAAATAATTTTAAATCTTATATATATGTGCATAAATAAATGTTTGTATATGTAACGAGCACAGACGTTCGTTACAATATATATATATATATATATAATGCTTCCAGTGCTTAATACATAAAATATTTTGAGATTATGTAAATATTACAATAGTTAGTTAATTGTAATACTTTCTATACCAACATGAGACATTTTTTTACAAGAAAAGACAGTCCATCTTCTCTCATGATTTTATTTTTTTATATATATGATTGTATAAAACACTGGGGCCTGAAAAAAAATGAATATTTAAATCAACGATGCAATTTATCTTTATTTAAAGATATTTTAATTTGACTTATATCATTAGTTGACATACGGGAGAGGTTTTTTTTTAATTTAAACATTAAGATCGATTCAAGTAAATAAAAATATAGAATATAGAATACTTCCAATGCTTAATATATATAATACTTTAAGATAAATTGCATGATTGATTTAACTATTCACTATTTCTATGCGTTTCAGACAATCTTCTGCATAAATAAATAGATAATGAGAAAAGATAGACAGTTTTCTCGTAAAAATTATCTTAATCTCGAAGTATTAGATATATTAAGTGTTAAAAATGTTAAATTGAGAAAATTCTGGAATATGTCTACTAATCATGTCAATCAATTTAAATAAATTTAGATAAATTACATGCCTAGGCTACGTTTTTTAAATAATCTTCTATATAAATAAGTGAGATAACAAGAGAAGATGGATCACTTTTTTCTCTTAAAAAATATTCTTATATTGTTGCTAGAGAATATTTCAATTATCTATTGTAACTATTGTATTAATTTTAATCTCGATGTTTTATATATAAATAAAATATTATTCATTCTTAAAACTGCCAAAAGTTCTAACTATGCAACTCCAATTAAAGATCTAAAAAATACTGAGCTTCTGGTAGATGTTACAGCAACTCTAAAATAATAAATTTTTTGTTCGATGTTCTCAATACAAAATTAAATAATAATCATATTTATATTTCTAAACATCTGTTTAGCTAATTATATAAAAAAACATTCAATAAATTATTTCATTTTTTTTGCAATTGTAATTTTATACATATGAATGTTCAGACATTCATAAAGAAAAAGTAAATGTATTCAGTTTAAAAATTGACTTTATTCATGCTGATCAAGCTTTCAATACGTTGTGTATTATAATTATAGCTTTTTACATTTTTACTATTGGTGGTACTTATATTCAAATTCATTCTAATTTATTGTGTAGTTGTGTAAATTTTGATTTGAAACCTTCTTAGAGAGCCCATTTCTTCGAGATAAGAAGGTTGGTGTCTTCTTTTATTTATTGCGAATTGATCTTTGGCTGTGGTCCAAGCATCTTTAATTTTTCTCTGTCTATCCTCTCTCTCAGTACAAACAATTCTTGCTTTAGATAAATAAAATTTATGGCCTGGATATTTTTCGTGTTCAGTGAAAATGGAAGAGTATTAGTTACTTCTTTTAGTTCTATTATAAAGATAGTTGTGGTGGGCCAATTTTATTGATAGTTGGCAAAGACTTACCATAATAGGTATATTGGTATATGACATCACTTATCTTTAAATTTCTCAGTAGTGCTATATGTTTCAAATTAAGCAACCAACAAAGATTAACTTTTTCTAGCACAATAATAATCTTTTTTAAGTAGCAATAAACAAAGTAAAAAGAAATTGTAATTGCAAAGCAGATTCTTATATGTAAGTTTGATATCTGTATTCGTTCCACAATATATGTAATATACAAATCAATATATATATATTATACCAGACAAAAGCTTTAGACTCGCATATATTGACCGCCAGGGCCACTAGTCCGAAATTTGGAACTAGACATTTATTTTTAAGGGGTTACAGGATATACGAATCGAATGCGCCGGACTAAACCCAGGGAGAGCAAAAGCTAATGAGTGTGGTTCAGACAATTGAGAAAACACTGAGACCAACGTCAGCCAAAATACTTATAAGAACTTTTTAAATTTATTAAACATAATAACAAAATAAACATGAAACTTGATCTACATTTGCTTAGCAGATCTTAACATTGAGTGTATGCGAGCAGAACTACAGTTAAATACCCAGGCAGACAAGTTCATTTCTTATCTATAACACAATAATGGCTTATATCTTCTTGCTAGCGGTTCGCCCAACCAATTCCCTTTTCCCTATAGAGACTTAGTAAGATGGATGTTTGTGGAGAATAACGGGACAGCGCAGACGAGCTTTTCTTAGTCCAGAAAAGAAATGTTGGAACCAAGAATGTCATAATTCTGCAAAACACTCATGGACAAGTACATTGAAACGAGCCAAGGTTAGTCTCACCCAAGAAAGAAACATGAACTACGTATTCTGAATTATAGCAAATAAATCTCTACCAAAAAAATAAATAAATCATATATCCTAGAAATCGCTAGCCAAAGCCAAGTTTGATTTAGTTTAATGCCGAAGCAAACAAACAAACAAAAATAAAAGAAAACTACTAAGGTCGGTCTGAGCATTTAACAAGGGTTAATCATAAAACTGAGAAATTATTAAGCATATAAAATATCACTCGCCCTACACTCTCGAACAAGCAACATTTTAAGATTGAAAATCTTGCTACTAAGATTATAATGTAAAATAAACAAAAATACATTAATATTTAAATTGATAAATTATACATCATAAATATACTTTCTTTTTAAGATTAAGCTGAGATTTGCGAGAGACTTAATTAGAGATTTAGCCCTGATTTTGATATGGAAAGGTAAGTTACCTCGAGATAATATTAATTTCTGTTGTTCACACAAAGTTCGGTTTATAGAGTCCTCTACAACGGATGTCATTTACTACAGGTTCAGAAGTCTGGAGGCATTATCGGGATCCACTCTGGACTTGACAGTTAGGTCATGATTGAAGTCACAATTTGGAGCTCCGGAGGTTCATCTTTGGAAAGGCTCAGCCCATCATGTGTGGAGATTCTTCATGGCGTATATTACAGGCATGGCGTCTGAATGACTGCTAGTATCGCTGCAAATAGAGTTATTGTCGGTCAATGGAAATTCAACTTGGTGATTCCCATGGCACCAATATCAAAAAAATAATTTAGTCACTTTCACAATGCAACAGTTCAATAACAGCTAAAATCTGGATCGATCCTCAATAAGAAGAAGCTGAATAAGTTGAGCAATAAAAACTGAATGAATCTAATAGTCTCTTTGAATCCTCCTCTCCCCTAAAAAAATAAATTACCCAGCTATTTATGTCCTTTGTTATCTCCCGCGCAATCTTTTTTTTTTGCAACTTTCAACCAAGGTAAATCTCTATCTCCCGCTCAATCTTAATTAGAAAAACAATATCTTACAGGGCTTTATCTTACAAAAATGATTATTATTTTTTTATATAAAAAAAAATACAAAACTAAATCTCAGCTTTAAAATACATCAACGTTAATTTTTTTTTTTTAGTTTAATTAAACTTTGTTTGCTTTTAATTCTTTTAAAAGAAAACAAGCGTCATAAAAAAAAATATTTTATACTAAAATCAACTTAGAATTGAAAATATAAGATTTCAAAATAAATAAGTATGTGTGTTATTGCACATATAAAACTTGGTTTTTCTTTTTTTCTAATTTACATGATAGAACCCTTGAATCGGATAAAGTATCCAGTTCAATATATATATATATATATTGTAACGGAATATAATATGCCGTTACATTATTTTAAAATTAAAATAAAAAGATCATAAATAAAAATTGATTTATTAAAAAAAAAAAAAAAACTTAACTTAAAAACTGAAATTTAAAAACTGTTTAACATATATATAGATCACATAGTTTTTTGGCATGGTGACCTTTACTTTGACTGTCCCCAAGTTGCTTTGGTAATCGATAATAGTTTATTGTTGTGTTGTAGTTGGTGTTTATTTCCATTTTTTCTATTAATAATGACTCACGTATCTTTTGAAACAGTGTTAACTGCAAATCCAGAATTTATTTCCATTGCTGTTAGTGTATTATTAATAATAATTCAGGTCTTAAAAGATTCCGCTTGTGCTGCTCACATCATTAACATTATTAATATTGACACTCACTGATTTTATTTCATTTATTAGGCTTTTAAAAATAGATGTTTTCTTTCCTTTTTTGCTATATTGCTGGGATATTTTCAAAAACGAGCAATTTTTATATGTTCCACTCATTAAAAAAAAATTGCAAACCCTTCTATATGTTCAACTCATTTACATAATTTGCAAATCATATTTCTGAACAAACATACAGCCTGATTGTGTGCCAATTTGTTACATCTGCAATAAAACCTCACAATATTATCATCAAGAGTAAATCCCTTAAGCTTGTTCAGATGGGAAAGTCTTTAGATGATCTGGCTTTTTAATTCACAGCTTTAATGCTGGAAATACTTTTATTTAAGGGACAATCTGAATTGCCGTAGATTTAGCCAGAGTTTTTTGTGAGACTGAGGATTCAAAACTAGTATTTCAATTCATTAACAATTTGATCTTGAGACAGTAATCATGCAGTCTACAAATGTAACTATCTCTTAATGATTTATTTAAAAAATCCCCAAACTCATAGCTAAATGCAAGCTTCCCAAACTTAGGGCCAAAGTCTCTCGTTTTCACCTCATTCCCCTGATTACACAGACTAAAGTAATATTCCTGCATTATCAATAATGACTTTGGACAGATAAAAGCTGATGAAATAGTGCTCTGTGAAAATCAAACTCAGTTGAAAGCAACGGTGCCGCCTGCATCATATGTTTACACACTGCAAAAGTCATTAATTTTAATTTTCTGCTTTTAATTTGTTTTGTTTGCAAGTAAAATAGCACTCATTGCATGTAAGATTGGACAATTTTCCAGATAACCTCAACATCTTTAATGATCTAATTTTAGTCATTTTAAAACTTTTTTCTAGCTATGAGAATTTTTTTTTGCAACTGCACCGATTTTGACATGTTTATACAATCATAATAAATATAGAATCTCACAATTTGGTTAAATATTTTGTGAAAAATGAAATATACTAATGCATTATAATAAGAAGCAGTTGTACAAATATTGAAGCAATGGTCTCCATGTGTTCTTCAACGTGCGTTCTAACACTTCCAGCCGTAGTTACATAGCTTGTCTTGTGTATTTAAATTCTAGAGCTTCCAGTTCAATGTGAACTTGCCCGACTGCAATGCAATAAATATAGGCAACGAGTACAATTCAAGGTTGCCTGGTATGACTCTAAAAAAATTGCTCTTTCATGCCTAGATCTCCTTCCTTTACGGAAGCAGGATGATTCTCCAAAGCGTTTTTACCTATTGACCTATTTGACTAATTTTATCCATCCATCAATTCATTGGTCCATTGCAATAAATACTAAATCTGGGAAAAGTCCATTATTTTTAGATAAGATGAGACATAACACAATCCCAAAAACTTTCTAAAAAAGATATTCAAATAAATTATTAAAATGAATAAGAAAACTAAATTAGGCTGCGATCTAAAATTACCCCTAAATAGAAGGGTATAACGTGTTTCAGTCTGTATACAATTTAATAAGAATATGCCTGTCAAATATTTTATTTAAGAACATTTACATGGAGTAGAGACTTAGAGAAAGAAAAACTAAATTTTAGAGATTTTTCCTGAAGAAAAATGAAAAGCATAGTTGCAAAAATAATGTTAGAAATAAATTATTTTTTTAAAATATTATTAAAAGTACTGTATAATTTGTTAAATAAATTAAAACGAAAAAGAGAAAAATTGACATGATATTATTTATAAAAAATACTTTAACAGAGGGCTAAAATAGACTGTGGGTGATAATAAAACATTAACATATAATCTTAAGAAAAGACAGTCGGGCAAGTTCACATTGAACTGGAAGCTCTAGAATTTAAAATATATATATGAAAATTGTAATATTAAGGACTGTATAAAAAACAATAAGTAATTTTACTAATATTTGTTTTACTTATATAGCTTATTAGAGTGTTGCTGTGATATTTTATTAACATTTTATTACAATCCATTCCTGTTCACCTTTGAAAAGTGAACTCTCATTTGGATTCAATGAACAGGAAATGACTTTATTGTTCAATGTGTATAATCCAATAGACAAATGATAATAACATGTGAATTAGCATATTCTTATCTGTGGTATCATTGAAAATAATAATATCAATGACTATATAAAAAGAGTACTTATACATTATTTGTCTACCAAGTTTGTCAATTATTTCCTTTTACTTATACAATTTCATGGGTATACAATAAATACGGGTAATTCTGCTTTTGTATGAACTTTTTATAAACGATTTTGAAGATTTTGGAATAATAGGATCAATCAGCTCAATCAAAAACTGACGAAAACAATTTATGGGTGTTATTATCATTTCATTTGATAATTAAAAAATGTTTTCATCTCTTTATTTTTCAAAATATTTCTGCAAATAGGAAAATTTTCTTGACTGCATTTTTAACGTTTTTTTTCTTTGTTTTGAAAGGCAAAATATCTTGTTAATGTTGTTGCTTTGTTTGCATTTTGACATTTTTGATGGTATGTTTTAAAAATAGTGTACCTTGTTGGTGTTAATGTTGAAAAAAATAATAAAAATTAAAGCAAGATTCAATTTATTAATTTTGTCAAAATTTAATAGATGATGAGTTATACATCGCAGTGATATTGCAACTTCTAGTGATAAAAGTAATAATGCAATTTTTTCTACGATACCCCAAATCCAAAATGTTTACAATTTGATGAGATTTAATGCACTTATGTACAAATTAATGCATTTATTATCAGAAAGAGATAGTGACTAAAATCTTATTATGTATAACTAAGATTACATATTTTGCCAATTTGTATGCTCATTAATTCTTTACATTTTTTTGTTTTATGAATGAAATTTATGTTCCTTTAATTTATTTTTATTGTGTGCAATATTTATGAAATAAAATTTGATAATATGCAAAAAAGATAAGATTTTAGCAAGATTTATCTTGTAGTTTATTTCATTATTTTCATTAATTTTTTTAGGTCTGAAACAAATCTAATTTTCCATTAACACAATGTATTTTTACACGATTGTTTTTAACACAGATTTTTGGGGGAACCAATCTGTCATGTAAAAACAGAATTATGTATATTTAAACAAAATGGCTAATAAGAAGTGCCGTATTTAATATTTACTGTTGTTTTTGTTTCTTTGTTATTTTAAAAAAAAAAAAATCTGCAAAAATTAACTATATTTCCATTTTATTTATTATTATTATTTTGTATTAAGTCAACTTATAAATATAAAAACAAAAAAGTATAAGAAACGTAAAATGTTATAACATGCCCATTAGTACAGACTTCAACTTATTATTATAAAAATATATAAAATCATACCGTGCCCATTAATACAAACTTTTTGGGAAGTCAAGATCATGCATCTTCTAAATATTCCATTGTATGATGTTTTGTCGTAGAAAGATCACAAACTTTCATCATTTTGCCAAAATGATAGTGACAAAAATAAAGATACCGAATATAAACAAACTAAGACAATATTTGGAGTGCGTGACTTTTACACGTTATATAATTTTTTTTAATGAAACAAACCTCTGAATGGAATTTATAATCGATTTATTAATTTTTTTAAACTTAACAACTAATACATATTTGGTAAAATAAAATTGAAAAAAAAACATAAACAAATACTTCTAGGCTCCTAAAATTGTATTAAGTCAAAAACAATGTCTATCAAGCTTGATTGACAATATAATAAGTAAGTACCAAAAAAAAAAAAAAAATTCTACTAATAATTTTTCAAACATATATACTTCATCAGACAATTTTTTTAATTGTTGTTATGATTTTTTGGCATTTTAACTGTGATTCATTTCCGATGATCCATAAAAAAAATGAACTTGTCATTTAGAGTCAATGAATATAAAATGACTTCCATTGGACAATATATATAATTAAACAGATCGATAGTAATAACAGGTCAACTAGTATATTCTCCTCTGTTATCTGTTTCTCTTGTTCTTTTATGAGGAAATGAGCTACTTTTATAACAATTTAGACTCCCGATATGATTGCCTACAAAACTCAAAAATGGACATATAGTTCAGAAAGAGCTTACGTTTGTGATATTAATTTTCAGATCTCTCTATGTATTGTAAATGAACTCAATAATTGTCGTAGAAAGTTATCATATGTTTTTTTTTATGATATTATGTTTTTAATAGACCCATTCGGAAACGAATGTTAGCTTTTTCTTTCAAATTATTGTTTTTAATTTACTGTGAAAATAATATTACTTGATATTTTATCATTTATGTAGAGGACTTTTAGGATCTAATTTTTTAGATAAACAAACCTTTTTAGTTATATCTAAACAAACTGAGATTTCACAATATGAATGTGTTCTACATTCTAATATATTTTAAGCATCAACTTTTATCTGAATTATTCAGCCACAAAGCTTAAAGCTTTAGTATAATCATGCTTAATGCAAGTACTCAAAGTATAATATTAATAAACTAATGGTGCCTTAATTTTATATATTGTAAACAAAATCATCTTTGTATTTGTAATTATTAATTTTATCTTACCGAGTTTGGAGCGCAGTAACTTCCTTCTAAAGCTGAATGTGCTGGGTAAACATAAAAATCTTTTTCACATTTCAGAATGTCACAAATTTCCTGAAATAATAATAAAACAATACTTAATACAATATTTATGGTGAGACTAAAATGTAATGTCCTGAACTTACAACTAAATTGTGCTCTCTGTCTCTTCTTGATCTTTCTCCAAATGCCCATTTGCACTGCGTATCAGCATCATAAATTTGTCCTGGCATTTCATTTGCTTCGTGATTAAACTGATTTATTGGTTGCCTTTCATCTAGCAAACAAACTGTTACCGGATTTCTGAAGTTAAAAAAAATTATGTTCATTTTTTTTATCTTTACTATTTTTTTTCAACAATTCTAGCTAATCAAAAATTATACAAAAATTGGTGATGAGAATACTGAAGGACTTTACCAGTTTCTAAGTCAATTACTGGTAATATTAGCCAAACAACAGTAATATTGGCTCCTCATCACCATCCTTTCATATAGATATGCTTATACCATAAATCTATTCATCAAACTATATAGAAAGTAAATATGACTTAAAAACCTGAATGGCATTTTTCATTGGTTTGGGTTTCTACAATCAATCAAGAACAATTAAACGTTCAAGCCTTCATTCATTTTGGGGTAATTTCTTCAGCACTAAGCTTGGGACACCTGGTTGAAAGGCAGCTATGCTAACCGTACCAATGCTTGACAAGAAAATATATTGTTGTTTTTATTTTTACTCATTTCATTCTGAAGTTGGAAATATAGTACATATTCCTGCTTCACCTAGTGCCAATGTCATCAGCACTAGTCTGGGTTTGAACTCAATCTTTATTAACTGACACCCATCTCATAATAGGTGGTAGTATATTTTAATCAATATTATAATCTTTTATATTTCATTAATCTTATTTTATAATTAAAACTAACCTTTTTATATTAGTTTATTTATTTTATATTTGTAAAAATGTATATTGTGTTTATTTATTAAATTGAATTGAATCCTAAATATCTATAAAATGTTACAAATATTTCAAATTCTTTATTAAAGTTCATTTTCTTCAATTAATTAGTGGGTAACATTTTATATTTATCTTTTAATCAATGTACACTTGAGAATCAATTATTTAAACAATGTAAGATTTGTATGAAATGTTTTGTAAATTTCTACTTAGGGTTATGTCAAATATAAGTTTGAAAGTCATTGTACCAAATTCCTAAGGTTTTTCTGAATGGGATCTACATTTTTGTTGGTGTAAACCTTGGTTAAATAGATTTTGTTGATAAACTTAATATGCTTGTTGTTGTTGTTTTTTAATTAGCAAATCAACCCTTGAGGCATGTTCATGCAGAATTATAGATTTCCCTCCAAAGCAGGCACCAACCTCAGAGAAACATTTAGAGTGATTGCAATTGGCAGTTGTCACTGTAGATTCAATCCTATAGATAAAGACCAGAACATATAAATAGTGGAAAATTTGATAAGGTGGATTAATTAATTATTTGTTGAGTTTTATCTGATGAGAATAGTTTAGAGATGTAGTACATCATGCCTACAGAATGACTGACTAAAAGATCGACCATTGCTTTCCAGAGCTCTGTCCCACCAGCTCATCAATGCCTTTCCAGTGCTTTCAACATCTAGCCAGAGTCTGTCTGTGTCAAGGAAGCCTGCAAATGATCTGACCATATTAACTGCCTGTTTCAAGCCATGGAATGCCTACTGATTGATTCTGAGGTAATGTCCAATTCGCCGCAAGCCATTGATTCTATTTTACTTGTTTTCCAAATCAATACTAACTTATATTTTATATATCTGTGTAATGTTTTTACAACATAATTTTAAATTAAATGCATCTTTAATTTTTCTTAAATTTAAAATATCAATTCTAAAAATCTCACATTATTTTGATGTGGCAAACTTAAATTAAATTTTGTTGGTTTATTTATAATATTTGACTTACTGAAATTACCAAGTACAAAACTTGATGAAAAACTAACTTTAAATCCCCTCCCTCTTATTTTTCCAGTCAAAATCATTACGGGAGACTTACTTCCCATAAATTAATTAATAGAAAGCTCGTTTAGTTTTGTATATCATTATAAATTTATTTTGAATGATTTATTTTAAAAGTATCTTACTATTACCTCCAATTTAAAATAGCCCTGTAATTATTTCTGAAAGAATAAATAATTTTAGTGAATCAATTAAGTAAAATTTATCACAGAATTTTCTCAGGATATATATTTCATACATATATTTCATTTGTCTGAAAAATATTAAAATTATGATTTACAATTTATTAGTTTGATATTCAATGCCCATTTATGTTAATTAAAAACAGTCTTATTTTGTAATCTTTGATAAACTATTTAAGAACTTATTAATAAATAAAATATTTGTGAAGTGTGGAAAACAATTTATATTTTAGTTAATTTCTTTTATATATATATATATTATATTTATGATTCATTCATTAGTGGACTAAGGTTTGTGGTAACTTTCTATCGACATCAGGAAACTGGTTATTTTAATCAGGAATTCATTGATTAATTTTGTTAGTGATACACTATATATATATATAAGGCATTAATGTTTTTTGTAGCTACAACCATTCATTTATTATTTTGCTTTGCTACTTACTCATCAGGACCTTTGGAAATTTAACTATGAACAATCCAATCTTTCACACTCCCTCAAAGTAGACATAGTTCATACCAAGGGATCCATTTTCGGGCATTGCCATTTAAGATGTGTATGGAAAGTCCAGCACATCAAAATATTATGATTATTTAGAGATATGTTTTGGCTGGAGGGCCGGCATTTCTCATCATCTTGTTGCATTTACTAGGAATTTCCTTTAGCAAAGCCACCCAGAGGTTCATAACAGACTTCATTTATTTTTGTTGTAATCTATAATAGCATACTGCCTTCTTCATCATTTTATATCTTTATTGGCAAACCTGAAAGGCTCTCTGCTGTGATGGCACGTCCTTCACAAACCAATTTCATTAATTAATTAAATCTGACTGTATAATTGTCAATTATTTATTTAAGAACTATTTTGCTTCCCACACTCATTATATACAAATGATTTTAAATGTATTAGTGTTTTAAATGCCCATCTTTCATATCTTGTAATATATATAAAATAGATTTATTTATAATCTTTTAAGAGGGCTAATAATATTTTATTGCTGATTGGTTTTGGCCGACCAATTAACAAACTTTTACATTGTTTGTCAAAGCTGCATCAAAACGAATTAAAGAAAATCACTAAGTTGTATAAACAAAGACTACTTATTTTGTACTAAATTCCTTAATAAATTCATATAATATTGTTATTTTAAATAAGCTTAGTTTGTCATCACTCCCAATCTCTAAAGTTAATTACTCTATTTATTTAAATATTTCTTTGATTTAAATTCACTTCTTTATAATGTTGCCAGAAAGAATTATCATTATTACGGTTCAAACCATTAGTAATCGATCAAATCATATCTGTACCGTTTTGCAATTGTCAGAATCCATTAAATCATTGGTTTTTCATATAAACCCTTTATTATTTTGAGTCTCTATGTGAACCATGACCTCCAGCTGGGATGGAATAAAACCAAGCACTGCTAATGTCATCACAAACGTTATCCATTAGTCAGAGAGGCAATAGCTTAGGCAAATAGGTTAGGATTCATTCTTGTCCTGACATATGTATCTTGTGCATGGTTGGATTCAAGGTACTTTTGCTTGGATTATTGGTCTTGTTGAATGAATACACGATTTTGACTAGCACAATTCATTTTAATACAAACTCCATACCTCTATGGCTACTGATTTATTTTAACAACTATGATTTACTTCTTTTACAGTAAGCAATTATTCCATTTTGTTTTCTCTTTAATACAATTATAATATGTTATTTATTATTATTTTCTCTTTATTTACATAGAAAAATAAAATATATAATAGACAGCATATTAACACATTCTATCACTACCAATGAAAATCAATCTACTCTCTCCTACCCCAGCCTATGCATTATTACAATAACTTACTCTTTTTAACTTGTAGCTAAATACAAAACGGCTACAATACCTCCATCTAAAATAGTGAATAAAATTGTGGTGAATTACTTGACATGACATATATTCTGTGATTAAAAATGTTTTAACATTTTTTATTATTACAATTATATCAGAAATACAGGGTAAAAAAATAATTCTAGAATAACAATTTTTAGTAACTCATTAAAGGATTATCACTTTGTAGTTGAATGATTATCTTTGGGGGTATGTTTGCAGCATTATAATATAAATCCAAGATCCAAAAGATCCATGTCAAATTAAAAAATTCCACCATCAAAGCTGTATCATATCTTAATCCCCAGTTTATTAACACACCTATAAGCTGATCCAAAATTTGTACCGTTGTCTCCTGCTTCACCATTACAATTATTATTATTATTATTATTATTATTATTATTATTATTATTATTATTATTATTATTATTATTATTATTATTATTATTATTATTATTATTATTATTATTATCATTATTATTATTATTATTATTATTATTATTATTATTATTATTATTATTATTATTATTATTATTACTATAAACTAGCTGAGCACTTTTGAAGGATCTTGCCTTCATAATCATAGCTTGCTAATACATTTAATGATATGCAAATGTGCTAATTCCATTTTTTTGATAAAGCATAGCATGTGTCCTTCCTATTTATAGCATTGTTGTCTCGTGAGATGAATAAAGTCCCTTTGATTTTTCTTTTAAGGTCATGTCTCTCTCTACACACGATTGTGGGATTGTCTGGAATGCACTCATGGTGACCTGTGCTCTGGTACTGATAGAAAACTGAATAGGTAGAAGAATCATTGCTAGCTCTATTGTATGAATATTTATGTTGTGCTAATCATGTGGCCAAAGATGCTTTGCTTTCCCCATAATATATGCCTTTACAATTATTGTTGGAACATGCAATATTATATACTGTGTGGGGGTCTGTAAAAGTGGAGTTTGGTCTTTAGTGTTATTAATTAAATTGTTAGAATTTGGAGGGGTTCGAAAACAAAGCTGATATTTGTTGTTAAGGATGGAATGCATTTTTTGTGTAAATTGAATATATATTGTAACGATCCGGAGAAAGCGACTTAACGTAAACTGCACTACGGGGCGCCATCTAGGCATTTGAACCTAGAAAAATTTATAAAGTAGGCAGATACGTAAGTCAAAAAAAAAATTATTTTTTTTTTTTTTTTTTTTTTTAAATTTTGATTCCGGTCGTTAGCCCATGTCACTAGCTCAGTGGAATAGCAGAGATTTAATAAGATAATCTAAGAGTATATATAAAAAAAGGAATAAAATAAGCCACTGCCAGAAATTAACATACAAACATTTATTTATGCACATATATATAAGATTTAAAATTATTTTAGTATTAGTTTACATTTTAACATTTAACATTATTTTTAACTTTGATTTTGATTTTAATTTACCTTTAATTACTATTATATTCTAATTTTACATTTTAATTAAGTTCGCACAGATGGGATTATAAAAGCTTGTTATAATAAGTTGCTCTAGATCGGTTACATAGATTACACGGTTAAAAACATTCCAAAGTAAACATAAGCGATCAAAATATAAAATTATTGATTACTGACAATTGTGGAGGGAAATTTATATGTAACCCAATAGTATTCACCATAAGATACTTGCATTGTCACCAATAACTTAAAAGACATCCGAATAAATACATTTTAGATACTCACCGTAAGGTATCATTATTTATCGAATGTCTATATATTTTGATCAAATATGAAAATGCAAAACATAGTTAACCGATAAACAATCCATGCAAGCGTCTATAAACAACTTAAATTTAATGCATTTTTTATTTAGGGTCGAGTATGAATACTACATAGATTTGCATTGAAATTAAAATATTCTATCCTATTTAACCTTAGGTTAAAATTCGCAGTCAAACTGGCATCAATCCATCTGATACATCGATGTATTCAATGTAATACGAAATACGGCAGCACCAAAAGAATTAAGAAAAGACATTGACTCTCAATCAGATAGGAATATTACATCTATCTAACGAGAAGAACAATAAAAAAACTCCATAGAAAGGAACTGCGTTCTCCGTCTTATAATTCCTTCCATAGGCAAATGGGTGAGTGGGTATATATAAACGATTCTGCCCGTAGCGAATCTCCGATTACATTACTAACTACATCAATATATCCAATCCATTGACCCAATCTAACAACGACATAAATAACCTAAGATTACCCTCCCCTAATATAACTTTACGAATCTATACAGCCATTCACGCCCGACTTAAGTTTAACATTTTTATAATTAATTTAACGGAAAACAAAAATCATAATAAAACTTAAAAGAACAAAAAATAAATAAATGGAAATGATTTTACAAAATAAATACATTAAATAAAATTATAACTAATTAATAAATAGTATCGGTCAGTTAGAATAATATTGCAATTATTTAAATCTGGAAAGTTTTAATTTACTGTTCATAAATTTTAAAGTTCTTACGGTTATTTAAATAGTTCATCTTCATATATTCCTTGCCGTTTGAACGTGAATTCCCACGTCGTCCGAAGATTGGTATCCTGTTGGCCGATTTATTTATCCATCCGGAGATTTTTTTTAGTGTAGTTGGTCCTCAATGTAGAAACGATGGCTCATTTTTCTTCCTTTCTTAGCAGAACTGAAGGGATTGAAGCTGTGCGTCTTTTTCAATCCCCTCAGCACTAACACCTAGCTGTTACATTGTAATAATCATCAATAACTAGTCACTGATTAATAATTTCCAAATTTTCCTTTTATATTAATGTGAAGGATTGAATTTACATTACGTCACCGATGCGATGGTCCTTTCGCTGCGGTCCGATTCCATAGGGATTTCTTCTTATTTGCTAACAGTTTCTATTGTTTTCTTATCTGACCGGTGTTTTTACATTTAAATGCCGAAGGCTGGTTTACATTTAACTAATTAACAATCATTTCCATTTCTGATTAATTAACCTGTTTTCCAAATCAAAAATATATTTAAAGATAAATTTAAAGATATAATTTCATCTCCAAATCTTTTTAAAATTTAGTTTTAAAATACTTTTTCTTTAATAAAGTTTTATTTTAATAATTTTTCATTATCTGTGCGATTTAATTAATATATAAGAGTTTAAGATGATATTTAATTTCAATTTTTAATTCTTAAAGAAAATTTTTAAATGCGAACTTTTTAATTTACTTTCATGTTTAATAAATTTAAAAAAAAACAACAACAATGTAACGAACGTCTATGCTCGTTACAATATGAAGGCAATAATCTGGGTTTATCCTGTATGATGTGAGAGTTAGACGTTTATTCTGTATATGTAAAAAAATTTTGTCTACAATGGATTGCCTGAACCCTAAATTCAATAGGTCATCTCTGTATTCTATTACATTTGCTTTTGAATCTGCCTCAATTTTACACAACAATCTGTTTCTGTGCAAAAAAAATGCTAGGCTAGATAATTTATGTGCTATAGGTGTGTTAGATTGGGTGGGTGGCATCTGATCTCCAATGGTTTGATGGCCATACTATAATGGCAGTGGTTGTTTTCTTTTTGTATTTTGACATCAAGATATTTAACTTGTCAATGAGTGTCTTCAGTTGTGACATTCACAACTAGTGCTGTGCTGGTTTCCAATTCATCCTTGATCCATATGATGATCTCAGAGGTGGCAGCAATGAATAGGTCATCCACATATCTAGTGTATACTAGAAAGCATGACAGGTTTAGACTAGGTATGATTTTTCTCTCATAGTAGTTCAGGAAGATGCTGGTAACTACACCACTCAGTGGTAAACTCATAGGCCAGCCTTGTTTCGTGGAGAACCACTGGTTTCTGGAAAATGCCACAATGTTGCTGTCCAACCAACATAGAAAGTCATGGATGAAATCTACTTGACTTAATCGCATTATTACATGTATGGAGAAACAAGTTGCTGACAGGCAGATATTAAAAATCAGATTGTCGATTTGCAAACTACAGCAAAGAATTATTTTCTTTAAAATATGTAGACAATTCCATATATTTCCTAGATTTTGCAGCTTCAATCTTAATCGAACAGTATACAACTACAACAACAATTACTGGCAAATGAGAAAACATCTTTTAGATCTCATTATCAGAGGTTGCCAGAAGGCATTGAAGAAACAAAGCAAGAGGAGCCACAGAATGTTGGCACATTTCCCCAAAAACCCATTCATCATCTATCATTGCACAAAGTTAGAGAGGAAGTTGGCATTTAAATACAATAGGAAGTTTGTATTTCTAGCGCACAAGCAAGGAATAACCATCCCTGATGACAATAAGCAGACATTCGTGAATCTAACACAAACAACACCCCCTAGTGAAGTAAAAGATGTGCTAGCAAAAGGCTCCAGATTCATCGGAGGGACATGGAAACAACCAGATATGGAATTAATAGCGGACATAGAGGCTGGACTCAACCAAGAACCTCAAAAAGACAAATATATAGCACAAATCAACACAGCAATGAGACACCCACTGTTAAAATTAAACACCAAACAGTGGGATATAAAAGTAAAAACAACCAAGCAATTCTTTAAGTCAGAAAGAATCACATGCTTGCGTGAAGATAAGGGAAACAGATTTGTGTTGATGCACACAAGGAATACATAGACAAGATTAACATACAGATTAATAAGTTACAGTTTCATAAAATTGATCAGTTAAGAGATAAATTCATTTCATCCATTTTTAAAAAACATTCCAATAAAGCCTTCACAAAGTCAGAATATTACAGTCTATACCCATCCTCATCAGTGCCACCCAGAATTTTTGGAAGTGACAAAACACATAAAGACAACACATCAGTCCGATTAATGCTAGACTTCAGTGGAGTACATTATGCAAAGACAGCCAAGTGGGTGAACAAAAAACTCATCCAAATATTGGGCTTTGGAACATACACTATCAATTCATCTGCACAGTTTGTGTCCTCCATCAAAGATTTACAACTAAACCCAAACATCAAATTGGCCACTATGGATGTTTGTGAATTATATGGCTCTGTCAATAGAAACAAGTTAATCCAAATTGTCAGAGATGAACTTTTGACACAAAAAATAGCTCAACCTCAAGTAGATTTCATCCATGACTTTCTATGTTGGTTGGACAGCAACCTTGTGGCATTTTTCAGAAACCAGTGGTTCTCCATGAAACAAGGCTGGCCTATGGGTTTACCACTGAATGGTGTAGTTACCAGCATCTTCCTGAACTACTATGAAAAAAAATCATACCTAGTCTAAACCCGTCATGCTTTCTATTATACACTAGATATGTGGATGACCTATTCATTGATGCCACCTCTGAGATCATCACATGGATCAAGGATGAATTGGAAACCAGCCCAACACTAGTTGTGAATGTCACAACTGAAGACACTCACCAACAAGTTAAATATCTTGATGTCAAAATACAAAGAGAAAACAACCACTGCCATTATAGTATGGCCATCAAACCATTGGAGATCA
The DNA here is from genome assembly GCA_028023455.1 of Epiperipatus broadwayi. Classification (NCBI taxonomy): domain Eukaryota; kingdom Metazoa; phylum Onychophora; class Udeonychophora; order Euonychophora; family Peripatidae; genus Epiperipatus; species Epiperipatus broadwayi. Next base: position 4,094,910 of record JAQFVV010000016.1, read on the forward strand.
GATGCCACACACACACACTCAATCTAACACACCTATAGCACATAAATTATCCGGCCTAGCATCTTTTTTGCACAGAAACAGATTGTTGTGTAAAATTGAGGCAAATTCAAAAGCAAATGTAATAGAATACAGAAATGACATATTGAATTTAGGATTCAGGCAGTCCATTGTAGACAAAAAAAATTTATATATACAGAATAAACGTCTTAACTCTCACATCACACAGGATAAACCCAGATTATTACTTCCATATATATCCAATTTACAAAAGAAATTGCATTCCATCCTTAACAACAAATATCAGCTTTGTTTTCGAACCCTCCAAATTCTAACAATTTAATTAATTACACTAAAGACAAAACTCCACTTTTACAGACCACACAGTATATAATATTGCATGTTCCAACAATAATTGTAAAGGCACATATTATGGGGAAAGCAGAGCATCTTTGGCCACATGATTAGCACAACATAAATATTCATACAATAGAGATCACAATGATCCTTCTACCTATTCAGTTTTCTATCAGCACCAGAGCACAAGTCACCACGAGTGCATCCAGACAATCCCACAATCGTGTGTAGAGAAAGATATGACTTTAAAAGAAAAATCAAAGAGGCTTTATTCATCTCACGAGACGACAATGCCATGAATAGGAAGAACATGTGCTATGCTTTATCAAAAAAATGGATTTAGCATATTTGCATATCATTAAATGTATTAGCAAGCTATGATTATGAAGGCAAGATCCTTTGAAAGCGCTCAGCTAGTTTATTATTTTTAGTTAGCTATTTTGTATTAATAGCTTTTGGGAACAGTTGTGCCGCACATGCACTCATGCTTGAATACATATATTTCCCAAAAGTAAAAAATTATTTGACTTAATCGTATTATTATTATTATTATTATTATTATTATTATTATTATTATTATTATTATTATTATTATTATTATTATTATTATTATTATTATTATTATTATTATTATTATTATTATTATTATTATTATTATTATTATTATTATTATTATTATTATTATTATTATTATTATTATTATTATTATTATTATTATTATTATTATTATTATTATTATTATTATTATTATTATTATTATTATTATTATTATTATTATTATTATTATTATGATGATGATGATGATGATGATGATGATGATGATGATGATGATGATGATGATGTTTCAAAGCAAAACTTTATTGAGTCTAAAAAGTTACAGAGTCACATCTAGTACTATATTGATTTGTTACAAATGCAAAACAAATTACAACAACTTTCAGTATATAAGTCTTTATCATTTCTGCATACTTTCTTTCTTGTTTTTAAATTTGGTCCTCTATTTAGTTCAGTTTATGCTTGCATCTCTTTGAAGTTGGAAAAAATGCTGATGTTGAAAATGTCATCATCTATCATATTGGACTTTATATTTTATAGACTGGATCTTTGTTTCAAGTGTGACCATGTGGCTGCAAACACATCTGGTTGAGCTAGGATGCTGTCTCTTTTTCTGAACAGTTCTAGTTTTATTGAATATGTTGCTGGGTGGCATCGAGGGTTATTAGCAAGTGCAAAAGTGCATCTGGTACACCAGTAGGCATAAAGGCTATATGTTGCTGCATGAATAGCAGGGATGTTGCCTTTTTTAAATGTATTTATTATTTCATCAATTGAAATGATAGCCTTTCTGTATGTGGTAAACATTGTGTGATGTATTGTTTCTAGGGCACTGCAGGAATGAAGAAAATGATCTTGTGTCTCTTCTTCTCTATGACATAGCCCACACATGGGGTCTATATTTGTATAGAATCTATGAAATCTAAGGAAATGTGTTGTGGGTAGAGCATTAAGATTAAGCTTAAGTAGAAAATCAAATAATTTTGGTTCTAATGACCATTTTCTGAATTGTTGCAGTAGTTGCCTGTTGTCTATCCCAAGAACTGATGGATGTAGATTAGGTGTCTGGTTTGGGTATAGTATATTATAAATGTCCCAGTATGTATACTTGTTGTCATTATTGAGTGATATTTTGTTGTATATTGGCTTGAGTTCTTCAATCAGTGTGGATAGATATCCATATGAAGGGGGTGGTCTGTCTGTGGGTATTATACTGATTACACACTCCAGGTCTGGAAATCTTTTTATGGTTGCTGTTATTAGATTTACTGATTTCTGTGTGTAAAAAACATTGATTGTATGGAGTCCAAGTCCATTGCTATGTGGTGGTCTGCTCAGATTTTTTAAAGAGATTGCCACTGTCTTTCTCTTCCATATTAGTTTGTTACAGATTGATGAGATTTTAGATATGAATGTTTTTGCAAATTTGATTATAGGTGTGTAGTAGGTAATTTTTGTAATTATAAGTTGATTAAATAGTGCTACCTTTGCATATATTGACAGGTATGACTTTTCAAGTGAGGCTGTGATTTTTTCAGCATCTTTTTTTAATTTATTTTGAATTTTTTGCCTCATTCCATTGGTTCCAAGGTAGAATGGGAAACCAAGGAAAGCAGATGGTTTACCATTAAACATCTCTGTACAGTGCTTGCCTGTGTATATTGACCATGCAGCAGTTTTATTTGTGTTAATTTTTAAATTAAAATTTGAGGTATAATTCTTGATTATCTCTTGTAATATGGGGAGGTTCTTTTTAGAGGGGAGGAAAATGGTTACATCATCCATATAGGCTATGCATGATATATTTAAAGCAGTGTTTGGGATTTGAATGCCTTTTATTTTTTTCTGTATCTCTATTAATAGAGGATTTATATATATTGTAAAGAGCAAGGCACTGAGGGGGGATCCTTGTGGGATGGATTGACTCGGTCTGAAGGCTGGTGAATTTTTCCCATTCAATGTGATGTGAATTTCATGGCTGAGTAGCAGATTGGCTATTATATATAGTAGGGATGGAGGTATTGTTGTTTTTTTCAGCACATCTAATAATTTGGCTATAGGCACTGAGTCAAATGCTGCCTCAATGTCTAGTTGAACTATAATTGGTGCATATTTCTTTCTTTTTTTTACTACTTCGATTATTGTTTTGTACATTAAGGCACCCTGGCCAATGGATGATCCTTTTTTGGCATATTGTGCTGATGATAACACAGGGAGTATGTGTTGTTCTATTTTCTCCTTTATTACTCTTTCAAGAATTTTTATTCCTAAAGGTCCCATTGAAATTGGTCGTAGATTAGATAAAGATGATATTGCTGTTGGTTTTTTGTTAAATGGAACCATTGCAATTGGGTATAGACTTTGTATGTTGTAAATTTTTTGGGATATGTAATTGGCTAGATCACACAGGTATTTGGCTGTGAAGTGACTAAGATGTTTGAACACAAATTTGGGAATTCCTTGTGGTCCTGGGTGACATGTGTTTGTTATTGTTGCAAGTTGAAATACAATGTCAGTTGTTTTTATTGGTGTGTCTGTTTCAGGGTCTCCAAATATGTCTTCATTTGGTATGTACACTCTTTGTTTTTGCAGTTTTTTTTAAAGTGTTGATATATTGGGTTTATCATGTTATGTCCAGCTGTTATAGAGCCATCTATTTCAAGTGCCATAGGCACTCTGACTGTGGATGGGTATCCCAGTGCCCACCGTATGTATGCTCTGGTCCAAGTGTGTTGTTGTGTAAGGTATATTTTTTTCTTTTTTATTGCTACATATTGCTTTAGTGTGTTGCATGTATTGTTGTACATTTCTGTAAGTTTTTTAATTTGTGTTTGATTATCTGTAGTTGGTCTGGAAATGGTTATTCTTTTATGTAGTTCATCTGCCAAAGCTAATAATCTGGTGGGGGGTGTTGAATTGCAAGTAATATGATTGATGTTGAAAGAAAGTATATTGGTGAATGCTATATACTTTTGTACTGGATCGAGTGACATGTTTTGAAGTTTTTGGAGCATTATATATGTTTCTGAATATAGGAATTCAGTTGTTTGTGCTGGAAGAAGTATTCTGCATAGTCTTTTGAAGGGCTATTGTTGTATTCTGTATTTTTGTTAGGTCAAGGGTGATGAACTGGGCAGCATGATCTGAGATTATAGATGGACAGAGTTCAAGATTAAAATAATGATGTAACATTGGTGAGTAGAAACACAAATCAATAAGTGACTTATATCTATTGTTATTAAAAGATATTGAGTTTGATGGGAGAAAACCTTCAGCACTCATAAGTGGGATTGTTATTTGATGGATCCATTTGGTGACAAAAGTTTGGTAGGTCATGTTGAAATCTCCCAGGAGTATTATGGGATTTGGTGTTGCTGTAAGCATTGAATTTATTGTTGCTATTATTCTGGAGATGATGACAGGGCCTGGTGGTATATAGACAAATACTAGGTTAAGTGTGATATTTTTATGATGGAGTGTTATTATGATAAGATTAGAGTCAATATATATAATTTTAAAAAGAATCAAAAGGGCAGTTGTGGGATATAATTATACCTGTGCCACCTGATGGTGATGATGATTGCCTTGAGCAGGCACAAAACCCTTGGCTGACTAAATATTTTGAAGGATCAATTTGAGAGCCGCTGTATATTTTTGTTTCCAATAGCCCTAGTATGTGTGGTTGTGTTGTATGTAACCATTTTTTGAGTTCAAAAAGTTTTTTGATGGCATTTAAGCCTCTAATGTTGAGAGATCCAATTTTTATCTTCATGTTTCAGGATAATTTTATAACAGGGTATTGATTTTTATTGATTTTTTAATTCTAAATTTTTGTTTATATTGCAGTAGATGGATGCTGATACATATTTAAGACTTTGTAGGGTTTATTATCAGTTTTTCTTTCATTTAATATTGGTTCAGACTCTATACAGGCAATTTGTGATGAAACTGAACAGTTGTCCATTTGTTGTTGGCTTAAATCCATTTCTATTTCATCATTTTCTAAGTTGTATATGTCTGATGAGTTGTGCTTTTGGTCTGTTTTTTTTTTTGCCTTTTTGGATTCATGGTTTTTAGGTGGTCTACCTGGCTTTCTTTTTCCCTCTGGTGTATTCTCTTGAATGGGTGGAAGAGGGGGTTCTATTGCATCCATTATGTTTGATGCAGTTTTGTTTATTATTGTGGTTTGTTTTATTATTGGTGTACTTATATTATCTTGATTTATATTTTCATTATATAGCTGTGTGTGTTTATTTTCTGTTTGTTGATTTTTACTTGGTACACCTTTTGTTTTATTGAGTTGCTGATCCTGTGATGTAATTACTGCATTTTGTGTTGTGGTTTCTTGAGAATTATTTTCGTTTGAATCTTGGGTGTCTATGTTAGTTTTTGTGTTATTATTTTTTTGGTTAGTCTTTGGGATTGGCAATTCTGCTCCATTATCATTTTTGTTTGTGGGTGTTTGAACCTGTTTTTTTCCAGTTTCTATTATTGGGTTGTCAATGGATGTAGTGTTATTAGAAATTTTATTTTCATCATCAGTGGGTTGTTCTGGGGAGAGGATTTTGGTTTGTTCATAGTGATTGCCTTTTGTGTTATCGCACTGAGTTACACGCGAAAAGGAAATGAGTGAATAATATATATCTTTGTTACCCTCAAGGAAATTTAAAATCGTACAAATAGTTCAACTTTATTGAAATTTTTTTCAATCCTATTATTTAAACTTTTTACCAGTGCCTAAACATTTATTCTTCGCATGTATTATGTATAAGTTGGCTTTGTGATTTTCCAATTCAGTTGCTTTCTGTAATATAGATATTGTTAATTTCATCGGATGGTTTACAAATTAATTAAATTGAAAATGGGTTTTTAGTCTGGTTATTACTGGAAATTATTCAGATAGAATGAAGATATTCAAACTCTATACTAGATTTAAGAAAGTCATCCATTATTATAGAAATAATATGGTTGAAAAATAATAAGCTGATGCACATTTAGTGCTTTACTGATTATCTTGAAAAAGTTAGAAGCATAAATATGGATTAATATCAATGCAATGGAGAAATACTAATATACTTCCTTCACTGATAGCTAGCTTTTTTACTTTTTTGGAAGTAAACATTCTTAATGAAAGACAACTGTCAAATACTGCTAATATTCTTCTTTAGTCATTCAATTTTGCTTTCTAAAGGACTATAAATTGAGAACTCTAGATCAATGGTTATTTTATCACTTCTAATTTGATAGTTATTAATATATACTCTACTTCGATATGATCTAATCTAATTTGATTTGATGAAATAGCTTCTTTAAATTGCCTTTATAATTTTCTATTATGCCACTTACCTGTTTACAAAATACATCTTTTCATCTAACTCAGAAGTGTTACTACCTATTTTATGGTAGAGTGTTTTTCAAAAACATCTTTAACTTTTTTATTTTGTTTTTCAAATTATAATTTCCGATTTTTTTTTCATAAACAACAAATTATTTTCAAATAATATTTTGAAATAGCTTTAATTTTTACCCAAATTAAAAAGTATAAACTTGTATATATTTTTATATTTTTAATACTCTTATATTAAGCATGCCAATCAAATTTCAAAAATGACCTTAAATTATAATTTTTATCATTAGATAAATGACTTTAAGGATATACCTACGAATTATATTTATAAATAATCAAACTCACCATTGTCAGCTAGGCCAATGTGTGGTAATGAAAACCAAGCTTTCTGTTTACGGCAAGAAAATTACAATTTTTAAACAAGAAACTTTTAGAAGTATATGGCACAAAGTTTTTATAACTTGTACTGATTTTATAATTGTCAACTCATTTATATTAGCCTTTTTTTAACAATATCAAAGGAATTTAAAAATTAAATTAAGTGAACAGTAATAATTATTCAATACTATAGCTTTGACTTTAATATCTGTAATTTTGAGGACATATAATTTTATATAACATAAAGAAATATTTATTTTGGTTACATTTTATTTATTCTTTAGTAAACTTTTATAACTATATTGTAATAATATCAAAATCTTTATTTAACATTACTTATTTTGCCTAACTTTAACATCTGTCTATTTTATATTTCTTTAAACATAACTTTCTGTCAGCATGGAATCTATTTCATGGCCTTTACAATATCTGTTCAATGGAGTCAAAACAAAATAGGTTTTATATTTCTACTTACTTTCTAATTCATTTCCAACCAGTATTACTTCTATTTGGCTCTAAATGTTTATGCTACATTTATTTGATATTTTCCTACATTCTTATATCTGTTATCTTCACCTTATTATTCTGTTTTAATTCTTTTTAAACCATTATATTCGATAAGGCTACATAAGTAACAAAATGTAAAAGTTGGGTCAATTCCATGAGCTTGATTGATTTATTCGTTAAATATATTCCCATCGGTCCTCCATTATTCTGCAAGTTCTTTTTTCCATTCTTCATAAAAGCCAACCATTACTGATACTTACAAGTAGTGATAAGAAAAATATAATTATTCCTTAAAGAATGATTTAAAAATGAAATGAGTCTTTTTGAGGGCTTCTCTAGATCATTTGACAGAGTTTAGTAGGCAAATAATTCTAAATATCTGAGTCAGTCATCATTTAGTAAGCAAATAATTCTAAACGTCTGAATCAGTTATCATTGCTGAGATATATGTATTGCTCACTAGCTTGAAAGGCGATGACATATATACTAATGGTTACAATAAGCTTTAAGTAGATACAAAATTAAATATATCAATAATCTAAATCGTGGTTGAAGAAAAAAAATATTCTTTGCTTTTTAATGCATGTTAAGCAAATTAAACAAAGTGCTTTTATAAAATATTTTTAGATATATATTTTTTGATGACCAAATAGAATATTTCATTATTTTATTAAAATTTTGCTAGTATTTCATTTGAATCAGCTATTATTTTTTAGTCAATTATATTAATTGATATAACCATTATTATTACTGGGCAAATTTTGTTAAGTATTATTTTGGACAATTATTCAATAATGACGCCAGTAAAAAAAAACATACATACAAATACACATAAAAATATTAAGATTTAATAATGTATCAATTTATTTATTTTGTTATAGTTAAATGCATAGGTCTTATCAGATCACTTTCGTGTGTGTTCGACTTCAATAAACTAAAAGGGTTGATGTCAAAATTAATTTAAAATAGAAATGTGTACTTAGTAAAAGAAAAAAAATTTAAAATTAAAAAAAAGTTCAATGATTTGATTAGAACATTGATTAAAAGTGTTTCATGTATTATATATAACAGATATTGATTATTATCTATATATTAACCAGATTGCAGATATTAAAAATTATTGATAATTGGCATTGATATATTAATCTGTAGTGTATATCAAATTATTATTAACAGTTTTTTCGTCATTCATTCTCATTAAATATATGTAAAAGTCTTTTAATATTTTATTGAATAAAATCACAGCGCAAAAAGAAGTATTTTCGGAGCAGTATAATTCATCTGAATATTAATATAAATCATAAAAGAGAAGTGATTGCCTAAAGGTTTGAGAGATGGAAATTTTACTTCTATCTATATGTTGATCTATTTTCATTATCTAGTTCAAGTGTTAAACATCTTTTTTAAAAAATCAAATTGTATTTATTTTTTAATTTATTCGACTGTCGGTGATAATACTCACGTTAATATGAAACACAACGTTCTGCATGTGTTTCTGGTCTTATTAATGATGATCTAACATGAATGTTACTAATGCATATTTTTGAATAAATAAAATCTTAAAAAATCGTAAATTTGTTTTTTTTTTAAAAAGTTACCCTAAATACGCATTCATCATTCTTCGACTGCACTGTGACCAAGCTGTCTGCCCTTCTCCAGCTATAGCAGCCATAATATATCTTGTTTTATCGCATTCATTTCCTTCTCCATCATGATCCATTCCAAAACTGGAAAATATCAATTTAATATTTATAAAAAGTTACATTTTTGTAATTATGTAAATTAATACACTGTACAGGCTTACACACACCTGCACTTATATAATGTAATATATAAGGTATTTGAAGTCAGTCTTTCACACAACCCTCAGCTCTCCTTGCCATCTCATATTGCTGCCTCAATGTGTATGATCAGGTGTGTCAGCAATATGAGATGGCATGGAGAGCTGAGGGTTGTGTGAAAATCTGAGTTCGAATCCTGAATCCTTTATATATATTTTGTAATTAATAAAGCATTTTATTTTTTTTTCTTAAATAATACAGTTTGCTTAAATTAATGTATCATTAATAATTAATATATTGATTAATATATATTTTATTTTATTAACATTAATATTAAAAATATATGTGTAATATAATAAAAATTAAATGAAATATATTTACTATTTATTTTGATGCATGTTTTGCAATTTTGTTGCATAAAAGCAAAGATTTAGCATTATATTTTTTATTAATTATCAAAATTACAAAATGACACTCAAAATCTTTTAACACATTATTGAAGGTAGTATTAGTATAGTTTGTATGTATACCAAACACACTTATTGTTATAAATTCAAAGCACATGCATAATTCAAAATGATGTTCTCATAAGGTACACTGTGTTTAAGTGTAGAAAATTAAAAACAAATTTAAGATTGATTTCTGTGACATGTAATCTATGGAAAACATTAAATGTTTAATAAGAGATGATAATGCATTAAATTCTGGAATTATTTTATTTAACTTTTCTTATTAACAGAAAAATGTTAGATAAATATATAATAATAAATCTCTATGTAATACTATAACCACTAGGACAATTATAAAAATGAAAACAGAACAAAAAGGTTTATCGGAAAAAGTAATGGTGTGAATTGGGAATTACTATATTCTTAAAAGTTTAAGCTTTTACATTCATATAAATAGTCTATTGCATTTTAGATTTACTCCATTTTTGGCAATTGATAAAGAATACAGTAAAAAATATATGTTATTAATCATCAAGTAAAATGTTTTAATAGACTTTTAATAGTGACCATAAAAAACAGTGATAAAAAAACATGCCAAATAAAACATAAATAAAACTGTTAAAATAACCTTAATTATTTTTGCTTTTATAATTTAATTAATTTATTAAAAAGTAATTTTAGCACTGAATTTATTATTTTACTCACAAATATTTTTTCTTATTTATTGAAATACATGATAGGCATAAATAAAAAATAGAAAAAAAAACTGTATTTAGAAACATGAATTAACTAACTGAACACTTGTATTAGTAGTTTGTTGCCATTATAAGTATATTCACACTAACAAATATTAAAGGATGCCTAAAAATATAAGTCGAGATGCCATCAACAAATAAAATGTTTTGTAGTATTTTTTTTAAATTTGAATTAAATAAGACCATGATTGGCTTGATAGAGGTTATAAAATTTTAGAATATGACTTTATTAGGGAAAATGATTAAACACCTTCATATAATTTCTAAATGATGTAAATATTCTAAAATAACTTTTACTACTAAAGTTAAGTATAATTTTTCAACAATAGATTGATTTAATAAATCAATAATCATTTGCTGTTCGAAATGCTTTTCATCTACATGGTACACTGTGAGCTTTCAATGTCAAGTGTATTATAAATTGCTTTTGAACTAATTAAAATAGCTTGATGTGCACTCAATTCTTTAATACTATGTTTAAAAAACAGTTGGGAAGTTAGCAAGCCATTTGGTTTTACAAGTTATTAGACAGATTTTTTGTTAATTCTAGCACTTGTATAAAAAAAACGATAACATAATAGTCTAATGATTTCTACAAAATTTATTTTGATAAAATTAGTTGCTTATATTACATTGACTTTTTTATCAGAATTTCTATTAATAAGATATAAGCCAGGAGGAGTGTTTTATTTTGATCGTTAAAGTATCTAATCTAGTACTAAATTTTATTTTTAGATAACTGAGTAATTCAAATACATAGTAGTTTTCTCAATTAGGTAGAATATTTAGAAACTTAATTGAATAAATACTATAAGTAGAAAGGGTTTTGATTTTAAAAAAAGTTATCATAAAGAGAAAAGATAATTGGTAACATGGAGAAGTAGATCTATCTAAGTTCAATAAGATTATCTAATTTTTGTTTTAAGTTGTTAAACATTGTAAGCAACATAATTATTTGCAAAATACTCTGGATTTTAACTAATCGGACAGAAAATAGATTGCTTACTAAAACAATAAAGGTTTAACAAAAAGATATAATAGAAAAATCTCTTGAAATTTGTTTAAATTTTATCAAACTAATGCATGATAAAAAATAAAATATTGCTAAGTAAAATAAGTAGACTATAAAAAGATTGAATGTGTAAAGATTCTAAGCACGATAGTTTCTCTAAAAACAATAATTATTGGATTTTTAATTGATATCCTTGGCTCTCTTTCGAAGATTTTCCACTATTATTATAATTATTTAATAATAATAACAATAATAAATATAATGTAATTTGTTACAAGCAGATTATATTCAACAATAGTTATTTCCTTTTAAGATGATCTATTCAGAGAGATTTTAAATTGTTATTAAACTATTTTTGCCCTAAAAATATGGAAAGATTTGAAAACTAGGCACTCTTCACAAACCCGGAGCTTAATTATAAATATAGGGAATCTGAACTAAGACCCCCAAGCACTCACCAACTATCCACACTATCTCATACAACTGATACACATGACCACACACATTATACAAAATAAATAATCACATTCTACATGCGTGTGGACATGTGTATTAGTTGTAGGAAATAGTGTGGATAGTTGGTGGGTGCTTGGGGGTCTGAATTCAGATCCCCTATATTTCCTAAAAATATGGGGAAAAGATGATGATTAAAAAACTAGTTTATGTTTGTACTTAGCTTCTTTTTAAAAAAAAATAATTTGGCAATATACCATAATTATTACGCTTTTTATTAATTAAAATATTCAGAAAAAATATTTGTTTAAATTTGAATAAACTTGGTATCAGGAATTTCTCGTCAAATTAGTAGAAAAAATGAAATAAATATAAAGAATCAAGTTTGTGAATCTATATCATACACATATCATGCATATAGTTAAGTCATATAGAAGGTTTTTTTATTAATTATAGAGAGTAAAATGTAACTTGTAGATACGTTTTAAACTTGTTTATATTTTAGATATTCGTAATATTTGAAAACAATGTTTTATTAGGAAAGCAATAAATTAGGAAAAAAGTTTTTGAGAAATAATAGTTAAAACAAGGATTTGAATTCAGACTTTTAACCTCCCTTCAGTCATTCACACCACCTTATACAATTTAATAGGGACGTTTTAAAATAATCCAATCAAATATATTTTTTTATTAGTTGCGTAACTAGTTGAACATTATATTCAATTGCTCAATATATCGACTCACATTTGAATAATTAATATCTATTTCATTTTTGGAACAAGTTGATAATTTTTAAAATCATTCTCTTATCATTGTTTAAGATTTAAAATTAAAACGCATAAGACTGAAAGAAAGAGAATACAAAGTAAAACAGACTAAAAGAGAATGATAAATCAATGAAAAGTTAGATATAAATGTAATTTACTTATGCCCAGCTTCGTGGCAACCTGTTATCACTGCCTGGAAAAATCTTGCTTCAGTTACAGTACAACTGAGATTAGGTTTACACATGCCACGGACAGGAGCAATACCTACATATATGATTAAATCAAAAAATGATTCTTACTTAATAACTAATAAATATAATACAAAATAATTAAAAGGGTTTATTGTGCAGAGTTCATGATGAGTTCATAAGAAATTTGAGAACCAGAAATGTCATAGCAGAATCTCATTCATGGATTCAGAGTTCCAGACTATGCCAATCTATTACTGCATAGCAAAGTATGCAGAGCAATAAACAGAATTTTAAAAAAAACCTTTATATTATAGATCTCTTAAGAATGTTGTTCACCTTATTTATATTATGTTTAAGAATGAATATATATTTTACTAAAATTATTTATTAATAAATAAAAACAACAATAAATACTGTATAATTAAATATATACATTTAAGTTAAATGAAATAAATCACTTTCTCACAGATTATGAATTAAAAGCACTCTAAATATTAAACAAGAATTAAAAATGCATCCACCTATTTTTGGATCTCTGATGTTTATTAGCAGACCTTTATCCTCAATGTTGATAATTTAGAGTGAAATATATTAGCCAGATAGAATATTGTATTTAAAGAATAGATGGTTTTATTTTATTCTTCATTCTTTGTTCAACATTTAAATGGTTTTTAATTCATATCCTAAGAAAAGGTGATTTACTCCCTTTATATATATATATATATATATAATTAAGAGCATGCTAATGAGCTCTAAACAAGCTTTTTTTATATATTTTATTTATGATAAATGCTACTACCAGAGAAGGCATTAAAATCATTTTTATCTTGGATTGTGACTCATAGGTCAAAACTGGTCTGGGAATGAGGACAATCTGAGATAAAAATGATTTGAATACCTTCTCTTATAGTAGCATTTATCATAAATAAAATATATAAAAAAAAGCTTGTTTAGAGCTCATTAGCATGCTCTTAATTTTACATATTTGTAAGTGCAAGCTATATATATATTGAATTATGTTTAATTTATATATATATATAAATTAAAACATAATTCAATATATATATATATATATATATATATATATATATATATATATTGAATTATGTTTAATTTATATATATATATATATTAAAATTAAACATAAGAGAAGCTAGCTAGAAAATGAGAATTTTTTTAAGTCAAACATCCACATTTACCAAGATGTTTAAACCGCCCTACTTGAAGTGATTCCAAATCATACTTACAAGAGGATCTGCCTTGTAAATTTGATTTAAGGCCAATTTAAATAAAGATTTTTATAATATTTTTTGTAGATTTGGATGTTGGATTTCATAATTCTTATTCTTTAAATAGCTTTCCTTTTATATATATATTATAGTTAGAGATAGTGAATATATATATTTTAACTTGCATTTTTGTTTATCATATATATATACATGTGTGTGTTGAATAACATTTTTTTGGCTTTTTAGATTGATATAACATACAAATAAAGAGATTATAGCTATCTCTATTTGCATGGATATAATCTTTTTATTTGTATGTTTTATTAATCTAAAAATCCAAACAAATAATTTTCTACACACACACATATTTAGTTGTGGGTTGCATTGATAAAACATACAAATAAAGAGATTATATTCATGTAAATAGAGATATCTTTACCTTTTTTGTGTTGCCATGATACCATCAATTATTAATTATCATTGCTGAGGCTATACAAGTTTTTCTTTATTAACCCATATAATTGCTACTTTATTTGAAATTTTAATGAAATAAAAGAAGTCCACTTTTACTTCAAACTCCAAATTCTTATAAGGATTTAAAATCAGAAAGCTATTTTTTATATATCAGAATGCAGAGACTAACATTTTCCTTAACATCCTGCAAATAATAAATAATCTTCTCCAGAAAGATGTATATCTGATGATATTGAATAAAAATTAAGAGATTATATCCATGTAAATAGAAATAACCTTGCCTTTTGATGTTATCAGGAAATCATCAATTACTAATTAACATTTGCATGCTACACAAGCTTTTTGAGTGATGATAAGAAAAAAAAATGTCTTTTTTTTTTTTTTGTTAAATTCGAAGTTTTTCCCTATATATATATATATAAAAAGATAAAGAAAAAAAATGATTTATTTATATAAAAAGATAAAGAAATGGAAACAAAAAAGAACTCGCTTAGCAAAATAAAATTTTGCTAAAAGGTAACTCACTTCTTTTCCCTGATATAAGCTATACCATAGAAACATTTACCATGAAAATAACAGATTAAAAATTCTATTTTGCAAAAAGAGCCAAACTAATTAGTATTATGAAATCATTCAGACAGATATGCCGGAATGGATTTTCATAGACTTCAAGATAAACATTTTCATCAATACCAGAATAACAAATTGAATAAAACGAAAGGGAAATATCTTACTAAGCATCAGCAAGTAAGTAAAATTTTAAAATTCTCAGAAAATAAAAATAAAAATTGAATAAGATTAGTAGTAAAAAAATGAGAAAATCTAAGATTCATCTCATCATCATCAAATATAATAATTATTTAGTCCTGTCTATTAAGATCTCGATAGCGCACAAATTATGAAGAACAGCATTAACGCCTATTTTTGTAATTGTTGTTATTGTTGTGTTATAGGATTGTTTTATGTAATATTAATGCTTAATTATATATATATATAATGGTTATTATACAAAAATGATAGATGACACACTTTGATATTATTTATTGATTCAAAATTAATACTGATTCAAGAATAAAACACTTCATTGCGTTTACTAAGGAAACTATTAAAAATACTGTCATATCTGACCTTGCCTTCAGAAGTGGACTAGTCCAGATTCCTTTCTTATCTGAACAGATTGAGCATGCATTGTCACTAGTCAATGTGTAACACATGTGGACAACCAATGTATAAACATGGCTAAAGGGTAAAAATAAGTATGGCCAATATGTAAACGTGTCTACAAAACCCTTTCATTGGTTAGACTCTCTGAATCTGATTGCCACCAGTAAGCTAAGGGAAAGGAAGAGAAGTCAGGTTTCATGTGGTATGCCCTGTCATTATATTTGATTTTAAGTATTTTATTGTAAAATATGGACTGCAATTTATTGGATGTAGGATTAAAACAAAAATGGCATCTCAAAAACTGAAGAGTAAAGATAATGAAAACAGTGATCCTAATTGAAGGAAAGAAACCAAGTTTCATATTGTCAATGAGTGTGTTGATAGATGAAGCATACGACCTAGTGATTGACTTAATAATATTTCTATAAACAAGAAGATTGGGACAATGTAAAAATATATATTGTATTGTTTCTTCAGACTTTTGACAGAATGGATAAGTAGGATCAATGTTAGCATTCATCATTCTTGTGATAAAAGATGACTAGTGGGCAGAGCTCCTAAATTAATTTTAATAAAGAAATCAAAGTATTTTGATTACAAATGCCAGAATTAAATTTTGAGCTAATCTGCTTATTAATGGGATTAAGTAGAAATGGCTGCTGAGATTGGTTATCACTATGTGTCATGTGTTAAGCCTGTCAGTAAAATATTTTCCGAGAAAAGATGCTCTAATTCAGATCTATATAAGCCGAAATATATTTGATTACAGATTGAAAATGCTGCTACTGGGTGGCAGTTTATCAATAGGGTTAACCAGCATAAATTTCAAAGCATCTGGGTTCTCTGAAACAAATTTAATAACATAATTAAATGATCTCTGAAAATAAAATGTAGGGATTGAGTGCTTTGATATGTTTATGCAAGGCTTTAATACTGATTATGACAGCTTTTTTATTCCAAATCAATTTGGACCAAAACAAATGTATCTTTTTCTTAAATGTATTAATATAATTGAGTATTGGCATATAGTAAATCATTTTTGGAAAAAATAAGATGTTAAAAAGAGATTTTTACATGCAGAGAAAGGTATGCTCTGGACAGTGAATTAATTATATTCTCTACAGATGAAAGAGGAAAATTCTGAATTAACATTCTTATGGCATTTACTGATTTGTAAATGGGAATATCAAGAAAGTTATAGGGTGGTGCAATGAAAGGAAATTAAATATTTTATGACAGAGAATATTTTCCATATGGACGATTTGTTAAAGTTAAATTGAAGTTTAAACCGAATAGTATAATCTTCCAGAATGTAAATAAGCGAAAAAGATACTTCTTGGAAACAAGAAAAATTACAAGATCATCCATAAAGGGTATTCGCTTGACTGCCTTATTAAACAATGTAATACAAATGTTGGGTAATTTATCTTTTATTTCAAGAAGGGAATTAATATAAATAATAAAGAATAAGGCACTCAAAGAGGAACATTATAGAATAGAATTATCATGGCTTAAATCCTGGAAACACTTTGCCATTCAGACTGATAACATTTTTTTATTTGTTAAAAGGTTGGCTAAAATATATAGAATAGGAACAGGAATGTTCATACATTGTGACTACTTAATTATAGAGTCAATAGGCATAAAATCAAAAGCAGATGAGATATCTCTCAGTACTGTTATGAGACTGGTTTTTCTAAAAAATCTGTCATGATCAATAATAATTTTACATAAGATAATAGCATCAGAAGTGGATGCCCATTTTTTAGCAAATTGATAGTTGGAAATAGAAGGCAAAATAGTTGAATCTTATTCTTGATGGTGGACTCAGTGATTTTGATAAGCAAAGACAACATAGAGATAGGATGAAGGTTCTTTAGAGGGGAGAGTAGAGTACTCGGTTTGAGAAATGGAACAAATAAAATTGGATATAGCCCATTAATGTAATGAACTTGCTTAGACAAAAAGTTGAGCATATTCATAATAACAGATAATGTGAAATAGTTAATATGAATAAGAAGGAATTTAAGAATTGCATGAGATCCAGGATGAATGCTATCTTGCATTGGTTTCAGTTTAAGCATAATGTTAGACTTTATAATATTGTGATCTTGATGACTTTCATCAAAGGTCATATGCTGGAAGTTTGGGACAGCCATGAGTTTGCAACTTCATTTTAAAATGATAGTAAAAAGGAAGCAGCATGTTATGACTTGTTCAGAAAATTCTGATTTACAATAATCAAAGAAGGAACAGACTTTTTGGTTTTATATGAAAGGAACCAGTGGATATACTCTTTTACCAGTTATAAGGTTGAGCAAAAAAAATTTTGGCTTTTTAATAGACAGTTATTCAGTCAATGCAAATTGAGTGTGTCTACATTGCTGCTTAAGGGACAAAATTGAAATAACTGAAGCAGATGCACAAGGAGTGATCTTCAATTTCAAATTAATGATATCAAGTTCTTAAATAAAGCTGTGACTTATTCCTATTAGTACAGTGCTTAATGACAGATTGGACTATATTAATAAGGAAAAACCAAGTAACAACAAGTTGCAGTGAAAGAATATCAATCTTTTTTTAAATAAATATATATTTCATATATATTCAGAAAATACTACCTCCAGAGATGTATCCTTAAGTAATACTCTCAATATATCATTATAGTGAAGAGCAGGCTGAGTGAGAACATTAACATCAATTTTAATGGAGAGTGCCAAGTATTCTGAAAAGCAAACTGATTACAAAGATGGATTAATTACAAAGTAGAGATTTGGAGAGTGAAATAAAAAGTCAATACGAGTTGAATGCTTTAACATATAGAAAGAGAAAACATCACTAGGGAAGAAACCTCCACTCATCAACCTTCAGAGTAAGGTGGAGGTATTTATGAACAAAATCAGCATAAGATATATTAAGTCACTGACAATGAGAGTAAAAAAAGAGTTTGAAGAAAGAGATTGATCTGGAAAATAAGCTATTGTATCAGAGTAGGTTTGTTATGTAGATATAGGAAAACAATGTTAAACGTAAAGACATTATGATGAAAGAAAATGATCATGTTTTGATCAAGATAAATGGTACACAAAGTCTCAAAAGGTGTTCTTGATGTATTATTTATCACAGCAGATGAAGTGTTAGAAGTGGAGAAAAGTGAATACCCAACCTTCACAAGATATCTTACAGGATTGATGTTAGAGTAAATAGAAAATTTGGTCTCAAAGAAAAAAGTTATATGAGGATAGAATTGAGATAGCAAACTTCTGATGGGGTGATTTCAAACAAACACCATATATTAACACCACTAATATTCAGAAGCATAGTAACTCAATTCAAACAACAACTAAAAATGCAATTTATAGAACAGGTAGACAGATGAACAATAATTTAGAAAGATTTCCCAATTGTAAGCAGCAAATATACAAGCACCCTACATAAGAAAACCAGAGCCTCTTAGAAAGAAAGCAACCCAATGTAACATACATATTATCACATGGACCAACAACAAATCTAACTTAAAACTCAGATAAAATCTAAGAAAAGAAAAATAATATAAATTCATGATTTTAAAAAAAACCATAGCTGGAGAATGAAAAATGTAAATCAGTGATCATTAGAACAAAAGAGAATGAATGTTCAGCACCACTTTATTGGACATCTGCCAATATACTGGTATCATGATGTCACTATACAGTCCATATTTAAATTATCATCAACACCCTTTGTGAGATCAGCACCACTAATAACTTCCCACATCCTAGATCCAACTTACAAGTATCCACAGCATCAAAGAATTTTTTATTCTAGGGACAAGGATGTAACTTGAGTTAGTGGTTGCCTTGTCCAATGTTGATCTGTAGATACATTTAGTTTTAGTGCAGATTCAGCTTCAAGTAAAGTCACTCATTTCTTAAGAGTAGTTGAATGAGATGCTTGAACTTTTGTTTTTACAGATTTAACTTCAGGAGTGACTATATCATATTTTGATTTTTTTAACATCTTTTTTATTTCCAGATTTACTCTTTTTGGATAATTGAACTGGAATAAAGTTATCAGAGAATAAAACTTCATTTTCCATCGCATAGGTTGCATTATTTCAGATTCATCTCCAATGGAGTTAGATTGCTGAGTGCTTAGATCAGTAAGAGTTTTAGATAATGATGGTAATGTAACAGAAGATTATAAATCTTCATAAATAGTGATTGAATTTTTTTTGGTGATAAACTGTGTCAAAGCTTTGGAACACATGACTTTTGGGCATTTTTATTTCACACAGCTGGCAAAATCTAGTAGGGTAATCTTTTACAATGTGAGTTCTCGTTTTGCAAAAAAACACTGAGATGCAATACTTCTGAAGATAATTATCAATGGGAAGGGCTCAGTACATGAAGAGTTGGAATGTCAGTTTCCAGAACTTTCTTCCTTAAAATTAATGTTGAAAGAAGCTGTATTCATTAATATTGGAACACTAGCTTTTTTTTCTAGCAAATATTAGAATACAATTTCATACTTATTAAGTAGAATCTGGAAGTCATTATCATCAAACTCTATGTAGCAGTTTTTAACATGACCCATAAGCATTAGAGGCTTATCCATATCAATCTAACAAAGTATTTTATTAGTTAAATACAAAACATTTTTTTTAAAAATCCTTTTGATTAGAATTAGGAAACTTGACATATACATATCTGTTGTTGTGATGTAGCAAAACTTTGTAGACTTTATTCCAGAAATTTTTTCTCATTAACATCGTTTAAAATTCCTCTAGTGGAAATTTAAAAAGGTTGCATTCGGCATTAGTCATAGTCATATTAGCGTCTTAGCCTTATGGAACTTCTTAGACAATTTTAACAAAGTAGAGGGCACTGTTAGGTTAAACTTGTTACTATATTTCTGATAAAGCTATTCATCAATAAATATGACATCAAAGTTTAGTTCATTTATAGGTAAAATCTCAGTCAAATCATCATTCATCAAATTTAAAACCTTTTCTTCTCAGTTTGCAAACATTCAACGTTTACTTGAGCCTTCAAATCATATTTTTGTAACATTTTCACATAACTATTTTTTGCATTTTCATTTTGTATTTCATTATGAAAATTACCATTTGATGATTCAATTTTGTTATTTTCCGACGTACTAGACATGCTACTATTATTTGTAATTGAATTGCAAGTGTTTGATTCAGATTTAGATGAATTATTTAAATAACCATCGCTATCATCGCTAACTGTCAACGCTAGAAAGTCTTTAGCGCTATTAATATCACTAATCAACGAATTAACGATAATATTTTATCTGTTACTGATGACTTCTTAATTGCAGAAGTATTAAAAGGTGAAACGAGTACTCTGGTCAACTGAAACTTATCCTAAGAATGTGGAGAAAAGGTAGATACTTCATCAACAATGGATTGTGATAGTAAAAAATATTTCACATTGGCAGACTCGCTATTACTAGTAATAGCCATTTGAAAAAATTTAAATATCAACAAAGATATTTAACAATGTAGCTCAATCTAGAGCTAAGTAGATAGAGGAGACCTTCAAATTCCTGACAACCTGATCTTAGTAACGAACACAAAATCTTTCCAATATTTTTTTTTTAATATAAGGACAAAATCAGCCAACTTAACCAAAAAAAAAGAAAACCTTTTTTCAATTAAACTAAAACTTTTATTATTTAACTTAAATAATTTTCTAATTAAACCTAAAGAGTATTTTTAAAACTAAAGAATGTTAATCTCTAATGCACAGAAAAATTTCTATATCTAATGTGTGTGCTTTAATCTATGTTAAACTTAAAATATAACATTATATCATTTATTAGATTACACTTTTTTATCAGTAACATTACATTTATTGATTCTATCTGTATTTATCTATTGATGTGCAAACTTATATAAAATGTATTTTAAATATATTTCCTATTATATCCTACATTCAATAATTTATTGCATAAATTTCAATATTGAAAACTGGAATTTACAAAAAAAATTATTTCTAAATAAAAATATTTTAAATCCAGACAATTTATGCATAATGGAAATCTTTATTCAGAGATGTATAAATCTAATTCATGAAGATTTAATAAACATCTTATAATTAATAATAATTATTGTTTCTCCATAAATGTAGGTATTTTATATTATGTAAATTGTCATGAGAAGCAAAAATTAACTTTCAAAACATTAATTTCATTTTTTTAACTTCAACACGTTTAATTTATTACAGGTTATTCAACAATAAATATATCAATATATTTAAAATAATTTTTAATATTTAATTGGTAAAAATTTCTCAAAATATTCCTTTCATAATATACCAATATAAAATGCATACAAAGCTGAAATTGATTGCCCTCTGGAGCAAATTTCCTCCGTTTTACACAAGTAATTTTCAGAAATTGCTATTAAATTTTGGTCAATAAATGTCAACACATAAACGAATAAAACTTTAAACTTAGATACTTCTTTATTGCATAAATATTTATCAACTATTTCTTTTCATTTAGTCATACAATTCTATAACATCCAGAGTAAGCAAACTATGTTCTTCATCCGAAAACAACTTATCAAATTTTGTAACCATGTTATGTTAACCAAAACACATTTTCTACAAAAAATTTCCAATATATATTGCTGTTTGGTAAAACCTACAATCTCCAAAATTCAATATAAGCCTATCATATAAATCTTCTTTCTGTGTTTTTAGATTTCCAAAAAAAAAAATTTCCAAAAGCAGATGATGGATGAATATCTAAATACATTTTTTTATGACCCAATACATTTAAATAAAGTCTAAGAATAACCTTATATATAGCTTTGACTTCCTCTGTATCCCTAGTAGATGATGTATATGATGCACTACCTTAAGGTGATAGTATAACCTTTGATTTTGGTTTTCTCTTTATACTTGCATTAATTTACCTATCATATTTTTTTATGTAACTCTTGAGACTACGTTATTGATTTTAAGTATTACTTTCATTATTTTCTTTTAAAACTTTGTTTTGTCTTATAAAAATTCATCAACTTTATATATGGATTTTACATCCTTTATATTTCAATCATGTTATATATATATATATATATATGATGTAGTGTTTCATGGTCCTAATGCAACATTTGATTTCTTTATATGCATTGTCTGCATACCATATTTATATGTATTTATTGAGACTTTATTATTCACCTAATTTTATACTGTCATTGATTTTCTCTTGTGTCTACTCTAAAATGTGAATAACGTTTTTATTTTTGAAAGTAAGAATAAAGTTAATACATTTCATTTTCATTATATCCACAAAATAACTATCTAACAATGTAAAATTTAATTTTTTAAATTGTTGATAAACTGTTAATCTATATTGAGTTTTAAACATTAAATATAAAACTTCTACTATTCTCTTTAATATGTGAAATATTATTATCAGAAATACCTTTCTTTATTAAAGCAGTATTGAATGTCGTTAAAAAAAATTCAAACTTTACTTCCCCCAATTCATTCAACTATTCAAATAGCACACAGATTAATATATAACACATATTTGAATAATATTATTCTCATTTCTTAGGGGGGGGTGTTAATCTGACCAATGACAATACTAATATTGAATTTAAGGTAATTCTCTACGCTTTTATGACAAAGGCAACAGTCAATAGAAATTTTATATATTATCTATGAGAGTCCTCATATTTTCTCTATATTTTAAAAACAAGCTTAATTATTGGCTTCTTGACATTATATAATACACCCTAAGTTGACTTATGATGCTATTCGCTATTGTCATGAACAGCATTTTTGAATTTTCTTCTTTGTGTATTTTTCTCTTTAATATTTTTGTATTTTCACAATCAATATATGTTCATTGGTACATACACAGTCTGCTACTTTAAAAATGTCTCTTTCCTCTTTTCTAATCATCAGTTTATGCTCTTCTAATTATTTTTCAATGAGGCTACAAGTGTCATCAATAAACATTTTTTCACATTCTCATGACCCTTAATAGATTCAGTTTTTGTTTTTTAGCATTTCACATTTAGGTTTTGTATATGCTAGAATTTCTTGTATCATAAGATATGTCTTTGGAAAATTGTTCCAATATTATATTGGTTGCAGATGTCTGCTACTTTTAGTATATAAGAATACACTATAATACTAATAATTGTCTTTTATGTTTCTTTTTGTGTCTATTTAAGATTTTTTTAGTGGCAACTGATGTATAACCATTCTTCATGAGAGTTTATTCTATATAATTTTTTACTTTTTCCAACAGACTGCTTTCTGAACAAATTTCTTTTGCTCTGCTCCATAATGATAATATAACTTCACGTTTTGAGTTCTGGTCTGATTGGATGTATATGCTAAGTATTTTTTGTGCGTATATTTTTGCTTGGTACAGTAGTATATCAATATATACCAGGAAAAATGTTTTCTTTAATATTTGATTTTAAATAATTTATTATATTTTAAAATATCAAGAAATAATATTTAATCAATAATATTTAATCACGGTATGTTTTATTTTAAATATATATGTACATTTTGTCTGTATTCATTTTTACTTTTCCTTTTAGGCTTTAAATATATTTGCACACACATTATACATTGAGTGTCATGAGACCTATATGTCTCAATATATATATAAAAATTTACAGTGCAAAAATATTTTATGTAAGATTTATAGATTGCAAGTATTTACATATAATTTAAATGTCCTCTAGCTGAAGCAAATGATAATACATTTTAAAGTCAAAAGACATATCTCTTTATCTTTTTCCTCCATATATCTGAAGGATTTCTGCAATGCCTTTGCTAGAAGAACTAAACTTTTAATCCATCAGAAATGTATTTCTAAACATTTTAGAACCTGATTGACGTAAATATCCAACAATTATAATATTTGTTCCATCTTTAATCTTGCCAATGCTGATTTAAATTTTAATATTATGTAATAAATAAGAATTTACTATGCTAAATAGCTAAATATTTTATGAATGATTTAAAATTACCTCATTGCAAATGTATATATATAATTAAAATGCCCTCTAGCTATAGCATATGATAATACATTTTATGGTCAAAAGATATGTATCTTTACCTTTTTTCTCCTTTATATATCTGAAGAATTGTTTGCAATACCTTTTCTAGATTAATTTTTAATCAATTATCAATTTATTTTTAAGTATTTTTAAATCTGATTGACATATATATCTAGCAAGTATGAAATTTCTTTAACTTGTAATCTTCTTAATATTTATTTAAATACTAATGTATTGTCATGTGCAGATGCTAGAGGGTACTTTAATTATATATAAACAATTACAATGACATAATCCCAAAACATCATATAATATATTTGGTACTGTAAATTATTATTTATTACATAATATTAATATTTAAGTTATCAATGGCAAGATTAAAAATGAAAGAAATTTTGTACTTGTTTATCAGGTTTGAAAATAATTAAGTAATAAATTTGATTAATTAAAAATTCATCCCCTCTAGCAAAGGTATTATAGACAATCCTCCTGACATATGAAGGAGGAAAAACATAAGCGATATCTCTTTTACCTTTAGAATACATTATCATTTAATCTCAAAACATATATATCGGACAATTCGTTATACTTATATCAATGACTTTTTACCTTATCTCAATTCTATCACTACCATCTATCAGCCCAGATTTTAGACCAAGCTATGCATTTCTTTAAAACGCCCATTTTCACTTTTTTTTTTTCAAGTGAATAAGACATATATAGCTCATATTGCAATTTTTTCAGTACATATACACTTTTTTTAATATACCTAATTTCACATATATATATATTGTAACGTTTTTCGTTTTGCTAGGCCTCTACACGCTAATATAAACTACGCATGAGTTGATCAAGCTATAACAAAAAAAAAGAAAGTTATATTTCTATTCTAAAAACATAGCTATATTTCCTGATCAACTCGGCCTATTAATTGTTGAGAATTGTGCTATTGATGAAATCAGCTTTTAATTTATTTAATCTGGGCGCCAGAATTCCTAAGAATTCACTGAAATCATCATATAACATCTCACAAATAAAAAAAATACTTTTAAACTAATCGGTATTACATCATACCGTAATGAGAATTAATTTTTTAAGATTATTATTCCTGGGCTTATTCAAACATATTGGCAAAGGTAAATTACATTTTTAAATCTTATTAAACTACTAATAGATTTAATAATAAAAAATAATAACTATTATTAATAATGCACAAATGAAAATTGGTATTAGAAATATATTTATTCTAATAGAAAAAAAAAATGTTTGAAATAAATTATTTATCAAATAAATTGGAGAGAATACACTTAATTCTGACGTGAAACATTAATAATAAAAAAATAACTGCTGAATAATTAATTACAAAGTTCTTGGTTAAATAAGAGTCTCTATCGGGATCCTATTATAAGCTTATTTTTAAGAATTGTTTGCAAACGTTACTTTTTGTCACAATCAGGATAATGAAGCATTACTTACCGGTAAGTTTTGGAAATTCAGTAGTAGATAACTATGCATAGTTTTTTGGGTAGAATGAGCTCGGCCTTTTGGTTATTATTTGATCTTGTGGTCCATTCTCCTAGTCGGTCACGAAAGCTTTTCTGGTATACATCTTCAGGCATGATGTCTTCAGAAGCTCCGGTTCACTCCGACAAGCCGAATTACTTCAGCATAGAGCGATCTTGGATATATTATTGTTATCCAAGACCAACTAGAGAAACCAACGAACAAGATGTCCTTCAAACTGATCTCTGCCTTTTATACTCTCTAGAGGCCCAGTTTTCCGACTTCTGCGCATATCTTTTGTTTGTCAAAATATCCGTTGATAATCTTATATATTCTTTATAAAATTTATGTTACAAAGTCTCTATTTTTTTTTCAGCATAATTCTGCCATCTTTAATTAGGTGTATTATTTTTACTTTCTCTCATCTAGATTGGTAATTTGTGTCTTTTGTTCTCTCCAATTCTAACTTTTATTTCTAATTACATAAAAAAAAAACCGAAAGAATAATTTAACTTTCATTGTACGTTATTTTTTTTAAAAAAAAATTAGTCAAAAAAAAAATCTAAATTTACTTTTATTTTTTAGCTTCTACCAAATGCCAATATATTTGCAACGTATATAAATAAATGTTACAATACCACCAGTGCCAGGAGATGAGAATAAAATAGGGGTTTACACTAATTTTATTCTTAAGTTTTTTAAATTCATATTCGTGTTGTTTTTTTTTTTTTGTAGTAGCGTGCTGATATATTGTGTAGACTCATTCACAAGCGATGTTCGGCTTTAACGCCCACTTTTAGGTCTAACACGGCGGGAATGGAAAATATTTCAACATTCATCTGTGTCCTATCCGCTTTAGTGTAATATTAACGATAAGAAGCCCAAGTTATAAGCACAAACGAGCATTGCTCATCGTTCTGAGTCTTACAGGCTCGTGGCAACTTGGTCCAACTTGATCCGCCTTCCCCTTTATTGGGATCTCTGCTAGAAATAGTCTGATGAGCATTTAAAGACGGTCTTATGTTCATATACTGCGGATAAGGACTCGGGGCTATGTTATTCCCCTCTTCAGTAACCGCCTACCCGGTCAAATACTTGTGACTTATGTCTACATCAGCCACGATCGTGTTTTTAGACATATATAAAAAAATATACATATATATTTTTTCTTTCTGGAAGTCATATTAAAAAAATATCTTCTTTCATATTTTAATAATCAGGGTTTAATTAGTTAGTTTTTTTTTTTATAATTTTTTTTCTTTTTTCAAAAAAATCATAATTTATTTTCCGGCTGTGAGTTTCTTTGAGTCATCATTGTAATGTTCTTTATCATTACAACTCATCTCAGGTTGTAGTTGTTAAATCGAAGCCTGAGTTGGGTCACCATTGTAATATTTTCCGTTTTGCTAGGCCTCTACACGCTAATATAAACTACGCGTGAGTTGATCAAGCTATATCAAAAAAGAAGAAAGTTATATTTCTATTCTAAAAACATAGCTATATTTCCTGATCAACTCGGCCTATTAATTGTTGAGAATTGTGCTATTGATGAAATCAGCTTTTAATTTATTTAATCTGGGCGCCAGAATTCCTAAGAATTTGCTGAAATCGTCATATAACATCTCACAAATAAAAAAAATACTTTTAAACTAATCGGTATTACATCATACCGTAACGAGAATTAATTTTTTAAGATTATTATTCCTGGGCTTATTCAAACATATTGGCAAAGGTAAATTACATTTTTAAATCTTATTAAACTACTAATAGATTTAATAATAAAAAAATAATAACTATTATTAATAACGCACAAATGAAAATTGGTATTAGAAATATATTTATTCTAATAGAAAAAAAAATGTTTGAAATAAATTATTTATCAAATAAATTGGAGAGAATACACTTAATTCTGACGTGAAACATTAATAATAAAAAAAATAACTGCTGAATAATTAATTACAAAGTTCTTGGTTAAATAAGAGTCTCTATCAGGATCCTATTATAAGCTTATTTTTAAGAATTGTTTGCAAACATTACTTTTTGTCACAATCAGGATAATGAAGCATTACTTACCGGTAAGTTTTGGGAATTCAGTAGTAGATAACTATGCATAGTTTTTTGGGTAGAATGAGCTCGGCCTTTTGGTTATTATTTGATCTTGTGGTCCATTCTCCTAGTCGGTCACGAAAGCTTTTCTGGTATACATCTTCAGGCATGATGTCTTCAGAAGCTCCGGTTCACTCCGACAAGCCGAATTACTTCAGCGTAGAGCGATCTTGGATATATTATTGTTATCCAAGACCAACTAGAGAAACCAACGAACAAGATGTCCTTCAAACTGATCTCTGCCTTTTATACTCTCTAGAGGCCCAGTTTTCCGACTTCTG